>PVIC010007022.1:0-42418 GCA_004025085.1 Thryonomys swinderianus | reverse complement strand
CTGTCCGGGAGCGGGACAGAGAAAGCTGAAGTGTGGCTTGGTCCAGTTGAAAGGCCTGAGAACCGCAAAGCCAACTTTACTTTATTCTTGGTCATTTAAAACAACTTTTCCTCTCGTTTTTAGTGGTGCCTATCAGTGATACCAAATGCTGAGATTCATTCTGGTATACTGATTAATAATGTGTTTTGATTATTTTCATGCCCATTAGCCTTTTTTCCACTTTCTCCCCCTCCTCATGCCTTTCTCCCTTTCCAAAAGTCTACTTGCTAATTTCTTCTCATCTCTCATTTATTTACTTTTTGAAAATTTATTTGTGGATGGGTTGCATAAGAAAAATGTAGGATTTAAGTGTCTAGTTGTCTTATTTCACTTGCCTTGCTGATTTCCTGTTCCACCCATTTTCCTGCAAAGGACACAATGTTATACTAAATGGCTAGAAAACTCCATCGAACTTTTTAGTCCATTCATCTCGATAGGCATGTAGGCTATTTCTAGCTTAGTCATTGTGAATTATGGCTCTACAAACATGCATATGCATGTATCTCTATAATTTTTGTTTTGTTTTTGTTTTGTTTTGTTTTTTTGAGACAGGTTCTCTGTAGTTCAGGCTGGCTCTGAGCTCACTATGTAGCCCAGGCAAGCCTCGAACTCAGCAATCCTCCTGTCTCTGCCTCCCAAGTGCTGGGATTCATGTATCTCTATAATACATGCATTTTCTTCTGGGAATAAACCAAGGAGTGGTATAGCTGTATTAAACAGTGTATCTATTTTTAATTTTTTGAGGAATGTCCATATTGATTTCTGCAGTGGTTATTTGAGTTTCATTTAAACTAAGAGTGTAGTGAGGTTTATTTTTCTCTCCATCCTGGCCTGAATTCCTTGCTTTTTGTAGTTTTGATGATAGTTATTCTGACTGGTATAAAACAGAAATCTCAGTATAATCTTTATTTGCATTTCGTCAACAACGAAAGATATAGAGAATTTTTTCAAATTCTTATTGACCCATTTATATTTCTTCTTTTGAGAACTTCCTGTTCAATTCATTTCCCTTTCATTGATTATGCTTTTTTAATGTAAACTTTTTTTGAATTCTTTAAATATCTAGTACTAATTCTCTGTTAGAAAAATAGCGTGCAGATTTTCCTGTTCAGTAAGTTGTCTCTTTCCTTTTTTGAGTATTTCCTTTACTGTGTAGAAGCATTTTAATGTGAGGTAGTCACACTCCTTGATTCTTGATATAAGTTTTTGTCCTAGTATGAGGGATTTATTCAAGAGGTCTGTTGATTCCTAAGAATTCAAGTTCTACCCCTTTTTTTCTTCCAGAAATTTCAAGTTTTGCAGTCTTATACCTGAGTCTTTCGGATTTCATTTTAGTGCAGGAGAAGTAAGGATCTAATTTTAATTTTCTACACATGAACATCCATTTAAAATCCAGCTCCATTTGATAAAATGGGTGTCTTTTATCCAGTTTATGCTCTTGGTCCCTTTGTCAAAAATCAGGTGGCTAGAAGGGCTGGAGATTTCACTCAGTGGTTCTGGTGCCTGCCTACCAAGCACAAGTTCCCTGGTTCAATCACCAGTAACCACATACCACAATGGCAGGCATGGTGACTCATGCCCACCAGCAATCAGTACCACATACCACAAGGCCAGCTGTGGTGGCTCATGCCTGTTATCCCAGCACTCAGGAGGCAGAAGCAGGAGGATTGCTGAGATTAAGCCTTGCCTGGGTTGCATAGTGAGCTCCAGACAAGCCTGAACTACAAAGCAAGACTCTGTCTCAATCAGGTGGCTATAGGTTTTGGGTTTGTTTCTGCATTTTTTCTTCTACTCCACTAGTATGTATGTTTCTTTGTGCCAGCTCCATACTAGTTTGCTACTATAGCTTTGTAGTATAGTTTGCAATTGAGTACTGTGATGCCCCAGGATTCTCCATTTTATTCAAGATTGCTTTGGCTATTTGGGGGTCTTTTTTGTTTCCATATGAATTTTAGAATTTTCTTCTAGTTATGTGATTAATATTGTTGATAGTTAATAGGCATCATATTGACTCTGTAAATTGCTTTTGGTAATATGGACACTTAACTAACCCATGAACAAGAGCGATCTTCTTAAGTTCTAATGTCTTCTTCAACTTCTTTCTTCCTTGTACTACAGATTTCACTGCCGAGATCTTTCACCTGATTTAACTCTCAGTCTAATGTTGAAGACACAAGAGCCACTTAGAAGGCCACTCAGGGGCAAGTCCCAGAGTCCAAAGGCTGAAGAACTTCAGACTGCCATGTCTAATGGCAGAAGGGTGCTCAGCTCCAAAGGAAAGATAATTCACCTTGCCTCTACCTTTGTGTTTGTCCATGATCCTGCAAAATGAGACGATGCAGGATCACACTGAGGACCGAACTTTCCCGTGCAGCTCACCACTCAGATGCCACTCCCCTCCACAAATGTCCTTGCAGACAGGCCCAGACACAAGCCTTGGTGGTCATCTAGCCATCCTTCAACTGAGTCGAGCTGACATCTAAAATTAACCATCCAAAATTATATGTTGAAAATCACACGTTTAGGGCACCGGGTTTTGGCAGGATTTGAAAGTGGTTTGGAAAGCTTGGCCTCTGGAACAGCAGCACGTCTTTAGGATCTTGTCAGAAACTGAAATTTCCAGGTCAAATCCACAGTCCTTCTAACTAAGAAATTCTGATGAGGTCTTCTCCACCCACCTGTTTCTGCAAGCCCTTAGGTGGTTCTACGGCCTGATAAAGTTTGAAAGCCAGCACAGAAGAATAAAGGACTGGCCATAATTCACATCTCAGACAAGTAAATCAAGGATATATGTTCTCTTTAATATCCTTTAGGTAGGTAAATGGGTCGACATTAAACAGTAGGATTCTTTCTACACTGCATTTCTATATTATAAAGTACTATAAAATTGCATATATAAACTACTAACCCTAAAATGTGACAGGTACTAATTATTGGCATATTGGAAAATAATCTTGATGGATGTGATAACTGGGTGTACTGGCACTGATTTATAGGAAGATCCTTCTTTGATTTATGTTTTTGTTTTATTACTCCTGACCTTTGAGTGATCCTATTTGTGAGGAAGTTCTTCGGATCATAGTACGACAATATTGGTCTCTAAATGAACACTTCTCTTGGAGTTCATTTTCTGGCTAATTTGCATCCAAATGACTCTATCTGAAACACTGAAAACAGGGCTAAAGATAGTTAAAAGAAGCACGTCTGTGGAAGAAAGCATATTGGAGTTCAGCTTCAAGAGTCATCTTATGCTAGAAAATCAAATGTACTATGTAACAATCGTCTGTGCATTTTAAAAATATGAAATATACTCTTAGGTTATTGCTCAAATAAATAGACTCAATACATTTTGCAATAGTTAATAGATGACACATATATAAAGAATGGAGAAAGTTGAATCCCTTTATGTATCAGAATTTTCCAGATGTTTTCCCATGTTATTTTAATAAGCTACTAGGTAAATATAGTAAGTCTTCAACATAAAAATGAGTCCTGTTCCGGGAGAACAATGGTAAATCACATTCGTTTGTAATCCTACAACTCAAATGTTTTTAAGTCAGGGACTTACTTTACGATTCTCTACATTCTTAGGTAAGAAAATTAATGTTCAGAACTGTGAAATAACTCATTCTAGGTCACAATTCTCAGCCTAACCTGGGACTGTCTGGCTACAAGGCCCGTGTTCTTACCACTATCATTTCTATAATGTACTTCAAAAAAGTCTTTCTACAAAGAAAATATTTCCATATATTAGAAGTGCAGTATGAACTTACCCAAGCCCAAAATAGAGTAAATTGGAAGGCCATTTCATGAAATGCATAAAGACATTCACTATAAATTATTCAGGTTTTTAAAAGTAGGCATTTCAGATTAGCTCTCTACATTTGGCTATGTAATCTTGTCCAGAAACGAATGAATGCAGCTTGCCAAGGTAATGATCACACTGCCGCAATTAGTTATGAGAATGGCGCCTGATGAACACAGCAAATATTCAAAGCCACTTTCCTGGGCTCCGGATCTACCTTGTTTCTTCTCTAGACAGGCCAAGATCAGAGTCACCGTGTCCTCAGCGCACAGCCTGTGGGGACAGCTCATTGTGAAGGGGACACCCACGAGTCTTCGCGCTAGGGTGCTACAGTGCAGCTTTTGCATCATTTTGAAATGTTCCTATGGCCACTTGGATAAGTTTCATAGAATAGAGCTTTACAAAAAAATGGAATACCACCGGGCGTGGTGGCTCACGCCTGTAATCCCAGCACTCAGGAAGCAGAGGCAGGAGGATTGCTGAGTTCGAGGCTTGCCTGGGCTACATAGTGAGCTCAGGGCCAGCCTGAACTACAAAGCGAGACCCTGTCTCAAAAAAAAAAAAAATCATAATACCATTTAGAGGCCGCCTGCACAACGCAACTCAAAAACTTTTTATCCATTTCAGAACACTTGACAAAGAGTCGGGCACATCCTAAGGACTTTCAGAAAGGACATGACTTGAACTGGTAAGTTATATTCTACCAGAAATTTAGCCTACTTAGCAGAATCACTTGCTATGTTTAAAATACACATGAACTGAAAGCCACTGTTTAAAAAGAACAGGCAAGAATATCTGCACCTAAAGGGAGCCTAGAATGTCCAGCAGCTAAAACTTTTCAAAATACATACCCACAGCCTAAAGGCATATTATATAAGTCGCTTAAAGAAAGCATCTCAGAGCTGGAGCATTTCTGGGAAAATGGATATGTGTGTGTGCGTGCGTGAGAGTGTGTGTGTGTGTGTGTGTGTGTGTGTGTGTGCATGTGCATGTGCATTTCATTATCCACATTGTAGAGCACCATCTCATCACTGCCTTTCCACAATGAAAATAGACTGCAGATGGTAGACATGTTCAAAACAAAAACAAAGCCAAACAAACAAACAAACACACAGGTAAGCCCATTATTGACAGTTTCTGTAGCCAGCTGACTCAACTCGTTTCCGGAACTTCCATTTCATATCCAAGCAGTCTGACATCAGGGGGTCAGGGCCAAATGAAGCACATCTAGACACATTTTATGGCTATTTAATCAGAATGTGCTTTACCTTAGAGAGTCTTTAAGAGGCATGATTGAAGAGGCTTTCCAAACAGAAGGAAGGTCCAGTCATTTTAAAAGTGAAGAAACAGTTCTTTTTATTAAACTAAAGTGTGAGCAATGAGATTGTAATAAGTCCTCTGCACCTGAACAGGCATGATGGCAATGCAGTAGACAGTAACATTCATGCCCAAAGAAGGTCTTTATTCCTGTGAGCTGACCAGGAGTAGTGGCAGCAGTTCTGGAATATTGATCTATAAATAATTGGAGAGATTCTGACAAAATGGTATTTTTCATCAGATCATTTTCAGCCATTTTCCAAGATGTCTAGGACTGTTAGGACCCATACAAGAAGTAAGTCTCCCAAATGCAGTGATGGCACCCAGTGGCATGTTTGGTTCACCGCTTCTCTACAAAGCACCGAAGGGCTGAGTGGGAAGTCACATCTTTTAATCCTGCCCTTGCAGGGCTGTGTGAGCTCCTGTCTCAAAAATATAAATGAATAAATGCACTGAAAGGCTGCAGGAGTAGCTGGGAATCCTGGGAAGCATCATATGGCAAATCCTAGTTCGGCGTATTGAGGCAAAGCTGTGATACTAGCAGTTGGGAGACTGAGTCAGGAAGATTGCCACAGGTTCAAGGCCAGCCTGAACTACATAATGAGACTCCCTCTCAACCCTCCCCCACTCAGTGCCAAAAGAAATAATTTCCACAGGAGCAGAAAGCATTCCCTTTCTTATTGTCACAGTTTTAAGTGTTGGACAGTAGCTAATCAACAAAATTAACATCATGAACCTCCTTCATGAGCTATCAAATTATGTTTTAAACTTGAGCCATTAGACCCTGGCCTACTTTGTTCTGTTATTGCAACTCGAGAAATTATCACACGCTGAATTTATTTTAGGTTTTGTTTTTCCTTCTCCTCATTACTAAATTTGAAAAGGATATGGGCTATAGAGTTAGATGATGATCCCATTAACACAATTCTCTTCAATAGAATCTCACAGTTCATTAATCCCCAATAAGTAATCTACTTAGGACATTGTTGAAATAGCCTGAGTCACTTAACATGATGGTATAACAAGCCCCTGAGACTCGCCCCACCTTAAATTTATCTAGAGGAAATTATTTCCTATCTTTAAACTTCTCTCCTAATTTCTTTCATTTCTACTATATTGGAACATTCCAAAGTCTGAGTTCTCTGAATCAGATAGTGTTATTTCCTAGCTTCATATCAAAACATGGGACCAGAACTGGTCAATAAAAAACAGAACGTAGATACCTAATATTGTACTCTGCTCAGTTCTCTGGAGAGTAAACTTTTTGGATTTTATCAGTGGGCTTCTTGGCTCTTTAGTTTGGATGAGGAGTCCACATAGGAGGTGGGGAGGATTATTTCTTTGTCTGTGAAGCTACCTTGGACTAGCCAAGTCCTTTGCGGCTTGTTACTTCTATCACAAGATGCCTGAAGTGATATATACCTTTTTTTCCTGAGGCAGGCTCTCATTTTGTAGTTCAGGCAAACCTGGAACTCAGCAATCCTCCTATCTCTGCCTCCCAAATGCTAGGATTACAGGCATGAGCCACCAAAACTGGCACTGTGGTATGATTGCCAGTGGGTGTGAGCCACCATGCCTGGTCTTGTTGTATGTAGTTACCAGGGATCGAACCAGGGACCTTGCGCTTGGTAGGCTGGCACCAGAACCACTGAGCTAAATCTCCGGCCCCTTGTATATGTTTTTTTTAATTGAATTCTTTATTGGTACATTTTATATACACATCATTGACTCTTTTTTGTCCTTGAATTCTAAGAATCTTTCCCTTCCTTCCTTCCTTCCTTCCTTCCTTCCTTCCTTCCTTCCTTCCTTCCTTCCTTCCTTCCTTCCTTCCTTCTTTCCTTCCTTCCTTCCTTCCTTCCTTCCTTCCTTCCTTCCTTCCTTCCTTCCTTCAGGTTGTGTTGAATACTCAGCTGCTACTTATAATGGGGAGCTGCCCTATCCCAGAGATCCCAGCGCTACAGTTCTCTTTAACACTTACAGAATCACTGGAAGGGCTTATGAAAGCAGTCTGCTGGCCCCTGCTCCCAACATCTGGGTTCCCTCAGTCCGGGGGTGGGGGGGCTTGCACATTTTCATGAATGACAAGTTCTCAGGAAATGCTCATGATGCTGATCTGAAACTGCTTTGAGAATCCCTGATGTATCTAGACATCTTTGACTACAAGGAAGCGAGTCATACAGTGGAAACCAGTCCCAGATTTGTCAGTGGCTGGTGCAAGAGAGATGACCAATAGGCCTGCTTTTCTTCGTTAAGGCCCCAACTGGAACAGCTGACACAGTTCCATTCGGATCAGTTTGTATAGCCAATCAGTGACCATAAAAATTTCTCTGGGCCCTGGGCTTTTGCACTACAGACCTAAGTTCATAGGTTAGGAACTGGATTCTGCTCATTTCCACATGTACATGTTTGAAATGGCTGATAGCATCTCAAATTTCTAGGTTATAGGAGCAAAAAGGCCTAAGTACGTGTGTGTATCTATTTGTCTATCTATATCTATATCTTTATCTATATCTATATCTATCTTGGCTGGACACTGTAACTTCTGGAATTTCTTCCCAAAAGCATTTGGTGGGTTTGCCTTCTTTACGTAGGAAATTTGTGAAAGTCCTCAGAGTGGACTTTCATGCGTTCGAGTATCTGAGGAAGCTCTTGCGATACAGCAGACTTTTGGCTA
Source organism: Thryonomys swinderianus (assembly GCA_004025085.1). NCBI lineage: Eukaryota > Metazoa > Chordata > Mammalia > Rodentia > Thryonomyidae > Thryonomys > Thryonomys swinderianus. Next base: position 34,583 of record PVIC010007022.1, on the reverse strand, counting down.
CAGAGGTCTAGCCCTGCTGCCACCCACGGCTCATATTTATACCACCCTGCAGCCTTCATCCCAACACAGGCCAAGGGTGTGTTCTCTTTTCTGTCTCTGTATGTGAGGTAGTCTCAAATCTTTGTTGAAAGGGTGTTAAAGTTGAAGGGAGGGAGAGCGAAGGAAGGTAAAAGGAACTTAAAGGAAAAATAAGAATTGCAGTAAAAAAAATAGAAATAGAGCTTTCGTTAATGGGGATGAGAAGAAGGGTGGGAGGGAAGGGAGAGAAGGAGGACAGATGAATTTTGATGCGATGCACACATACAAGTCCCCAGTGATGAACGTGACCTTTATGTCCTGCAATCATGCACTACTAAAAAAGGGGATTAAACTGACACACATAGAGTCATCAGATTACAGGTGATCTCTAGGTGGCCTCACGTAATTTTCCAGCATTCTCCTTTTTTGTTACTTTTTGTCTTATTTTGGTATTAAATATTTTAATAATAGTATGTTAAAAGACTAATACAAACTATTTTAAATTAATCATTCAAATGATTAGGAACTCATTTCCCATCTCAGGATTAGAATGAGTCATTCTCATTTCATACACCAGTCTTAATCATTGACCTATTTAAAAATGAATATTTGAGATTTTGGGCAAAGTTCTCACAATTTGTATTTTTTTTTTTTTAAGACAGGGTCTCACTTTGTAGTTCACGCTGGCCCTGAGCTCACTATGTAGCCCAGGCAAGCCACCAGGAACTCAGCAATCCTCCTGTCTCTGCCTCCCGAGTGCTGGGATGACAGGCGTGAGCCACCACGCCCAGCACTGTGGTATGCGGTATTGATGGCTGGTGGGCATGAGTCACCGTGCCCAGCATTCTATGGGGTTACCGGGATCGAACTCAGGACCTTGCACTTGTGAGGCAGGCACCAGAACCACTAAGCCAAATCTCCGGCCCACAATTTATATTTCTTACTGCAGGCTACATTTTTAATGATGATTCATTGTGACAGGTAATAATAGTGTAAATTCATAGTGAAAATATGACAATTTACATACCTATTCTCAATTTCATGGTGTACATACATGGCTAGCTTCTCGCAGGTGTAATAAAGCTAGTATTCGATTGCTGGACTATATAGTCTGTTTTCCAAAGTAGTTGCACCTACTCACAATTGCATCAGTCCTGCAGAAGTGTTCCTGTTGGCCCTCACTGCCTGGGATATAATCCAACATCTTCACTTTTGCCAACACTGTTTGAGTAAAACAATTAAATTTATGCTTTAACTTTCATTTTTCTAATGACTAATGAAATTAATTACTTATCCTCAAAGGGTTGTCCTAACCTACTACCCCAACTAGGTACCTTAAAACAACTTTGTATTCTTGCAGGTCTAGAGGCAAGAGGTCCCAAATAGAGGTATGGGCGGGGGTTGGACTCACCCTGAAGGCGCTGCAGAAGCCTCTTTCCTGGTTTCTTCCAGCTTCTGTGGCTCAGGGCATTTTGTGGCCTGTGGCCGAAAATGCTACCTTTGCCATTGTTTTCAGGTGGTCTTCTCCACCACTTGCCTCTTCTTTGAGTGTCTCTCCCAAGACCCTTGACACTGGATTGAAGATTTGCCTGGATAACCCAGAAGGATTCTAAATTTAATTACACAGGCAAAGATCCCTTTGCCAAAGAGTCTCATTGGCCATCAATAGATTCTTGGAATCAGGATGTGGACCTATGTGTGTGGGGGGGGGGCATTTCACCCATGATATGTAGAATCAACATTTGTATCTCTTCCTTTTGAACTAGGGGTTCATAATTTCCCCTGGTTTTCAAATGAATGTTTGCCTGTTTTCTTAATCTTTTATTGAATTATAAGGCTTCTTTATACAGACCATAAAATTTTTAAAGTTATATTTATTAAATTAATATTCTCCCAGTCTGGATATTTTCATTTTAATGGTGTTTTTTAATAAGCAGATGTTCGTTTTCATGTAGCTGAATTTGTCAATCTCTTCTTTCATGTTTAGAACATTTTATGTCTTACACAGTGAATTATTTCATAGTCCCAAATAAATTCCTTTCCTATATTTTCTGCTAAACATCTTAACAATTGCACTTTTAGCTTTATCTTCTAATGGACCAAGAGAAAATTTTGCATATAGTTTGGGTAAAGATGAAGTTTTCTTCATCCTACAGGTAGGGCTAACCTATTCCCCTTTGTCCTCTCTTTATTAGCATGTGAAGCAGATAAAGTTATCTTGCAATAATGCAATTGTGAGTTTGAGGATGAAAAATATGATCTAATATGACAGAAGAACTTAAGGATATAGCAGTATTTAAGTGACAATTAGCTCTATTTTAGAGCATGATTTAACATACCTCACTTAGAAATAATGAGAAAATGTAGAAGAATCAGTTAGCTAATAGCATGAAATACATGATACACTATATGCTCCAATATATAACTTTATGAACACTGAAGTCTATCTTTAGGCAGGTTACACTATAATCATAAGTAACACAGTGTAATTCATTTTGCATTTTGAGTTGCATTCTTACCAAATGACATCACTGAGTAACATGGTACCAAGAAAAACTCAAGTTTTAACTGTGTCTCCTCCACTAAGAAGGTGACTCAGCATTGCTGTGTGTGCAAGAGGAAACTGTGGGCACACTTGGTTAATTACATGTCTCTTCAGTCGCACAAATTAGTGTTGTGTGAGACAGCCAATGGGATTCATAGTTTCATGACTGACAAATTGCACATGTATATATAAAAAGAAACCTACTTGAGTCCCAGAAAATCCAGTTTTACAAAATGCAGTGTTCTTTTTAAAACAAAGCAGGAAGCAACTGCTTAACTCAACCTATCATCTATGGACTTCATAAATAGCACAGGTGTTCTTTTAGCATAAATGAGAAGAAAACATGGCCACGATTTTTTATGCCTGTGTTTTTTGTGACTTAGTTTTGAATAAATCGGTTGGTTTAGAAAGTCTTTAGATTTATCCAAAATAGTGGCCATTAGCCACCTATAAGTATTTACATTTGAATTCAAATAAAATAAAGTAATTCAGTTCCTCATTTTGCATGAACCATGTGTGAAGCCCCCAGTACCACTGCACCGAATGGCACAGATGGAACATTTTGATCAGCATACAGAATTCTGCACCAAAACTTGGGAGATAGGTATTTTATTCCAGCCTGTTTACATGGTCCTGAAATTCACTCTTTCATGTATGGTCTGCTGCAAATTTTCCAACCATGATCTTCATGTTTTAGCACTTCCTCACAGTGTTACTGGTAGGAAATCATGGCTCTGAGTTTTTGTTGCTGTTGTTTTTTAAACTGGTGGTACTAAGCACAGAACCCAAGGCTTCATACTGAGCAAATCCCAGTTCTTTTGATAATTATTTTGAGGTAGGGTTTCTCTAAGTTGTCCAGACTAGTCCTGAATTTAAGATCCTCCTGCCTCAGCCTCCCAAGTAGCTAAAATGTCATGCAGTCACTGTGTCAAGCTGCTAAATTTCTTTGTTGAATAATAAGCTCCCCACTACACACAATTAGCAACTTAAAATGACAAACATCTATTATTTTGCATAGTTTCGAAAGTCAAAGCTTAGATGTGTGACCTGGCTCAGGGTCCCTCACTGAGTGGCAATCAGAGCATCTGTGGGAAGCATAGTTTTCTGGAAGGATGACTGCACCTGCGAGATCCACTTTCAACCTTCCTATGTGGCTGGAAAACTCCAAGCTCGGTGCGGTCCTATAAGCTTGTAATCCAACCACTCAGAAGCCCCAGGTAGAAACACAGTAGAGTTCAGGTCTAGTTTGGGCAACTCATTAAGACCCCGTTTTAAAATGTAAATAAATAAATAAATAAAGAGGAGTGGAGATGTAACTCAGTGATAGATCACCCTTGAAAGATAAAATAAAAAGACTTCAGTTTCATATGATACAGACTGCTGGCTTGCCTCAAGGAATAGAGGGAGAGAAGAACAAGGAGTAGGACAGGGAGACAAAGAGAGAGAGAGAGAGAGGGAAAGGAGAGGAGAGAAAACTTACAAGTGTCTTTCATGACTAAGTCTCAGAAGTGGTATACCATGACTTCTGGAGTATTCTATTGTTAAACAGGGGATGGGCTAATCAAAGGTGTAACTATCAGGAGATTGGGATCATTGGGGTCCATCTTGGAGTTTAGCTGATCACATCTTAGTTAATGACATCATCCCTTAAGATGTCCCTAACGAACTTGCCAAATGCACACAGCCCAAAAATCTCAGTGACAAACCATTTATCCAAAGCCTCTCATGTTTAACTGCCTTTCTCCTCCAGCCTTCTGCCTTTAGCTGGGCACTACCCCAAACTCCTCAAGGGATGTAGCGTCCCTATCACTGTAGGCTTGGCCTACAGTGTCACCTAGCATGCCCATAGCACAGCACCTGATGCAGCCCGGCTTAGATGATTTGGAAACATTCTCTCTTATAGTACTGTCATCTGCCTGTCTAGGTGTAGGCCTCATCATCAGTAAGCAAGATAACTGAGCAATCCCACCATGAGATCCTAATTTAACAATGCTCACAGAGACAAGTAATGTCATTTGTGGATTCTCCTTAGGAGGAAGGAAGAAAATTCATTGTTTTCCCTTATTGAGTTCATTGATACATTTTAGATACACTTCACAATCACATTCAAAATTGAGAATTTGTACCTGTGCTTGATATATCTTGACTCATCTTTCCCATTCCCCTACAGCGCTCCCCCCATATATGTAAGCTTTGTTTCCATTTTTTATAGAGGAAATATTCTAAGTGCATAACTACTTATTGTTATATGTAAGATGATAAATGAGGAAAAGAAAGTAGAACTGTAGAGATACAGAAAACTAGTGGTTCCAGATCAGGAAAGTGAAAGACAAAATAGAAACTGAAATGCTGGTCATGAAGTCCTATGAGAGAGTCTTTGTCAAAATTCATTGGAAATCATTGGTGTATATTTTTCTGCTGCTCAACCTAAACAAGTTAAAAGCCAGACACCAATTTTGAATTTAAAAGAAATATGTTTAAGAGTATGTATATTATTAAGATTTATACCTAAGGGCCGGAGGGTTAGCTTAGTGGTTCTGGTTCCTGCCTCGCAAGCGCAAGATCCTGAGTTCAATCCCTGGTAAACACATACAATGCTGGGTGTGGAGACTCACTCCCACCAGCCATCAATACCACATACCACAGTGCCGGGCGTGGTGGCTCACGCCTGTCATCCCAGCACTTGGGAGGCAGAGACAGGAGGATTGCTGAGTTCGAGGCTTGCCTGGGCTACATAGTGAGCTCAGTGCCAACCTGAACTACAAAGCGAGACCCTGTCTCAAAAAAAAAAAAAAAAAAAAAGATTTATACCTAAGTGTTCCCTCAAAACCTCATGGTGTTATGGGTGGGAAGTTTCTAAGATGGTGTAATTAAGGTGTGTGAATGTTGATTAAGAGTGAGATACTTGGTGAAATGTGTGAATAATGGAAACCTCACCGTGGGGGTGGGTTACACCAATCAGTAGCCTTGTAGCCTAGTCAGAATCTAAGGGGACAGCATCCAGATACGGTGGTGAATCCTTGTGATCCCAGCACTCAGTAGTAGGCTGAAACAGCAGGATCTCCACAAATGTGAGGCCAGTTTTGCTACATAGTGAGGTCAGGGCCAGCCTCAACTACAGTGTGACAACTTGCCTTCCAAACAAAACGATAACAAAAACAAAAACAAACAACCTAAAGGAACAGAAAAAAAGGTAGACTATGTGGTTTGGCTGCTTGCAGCCTTCCTGCCTGGCATGGCAGGAACTTTTTCTCCCATGCCATGCTGCCCTGCCAGCTGACCAGGGGCTGAAAGCTCTAGAAAGTGAGTTGAAATAAACCTTTTCTCCTTTACCTTTGAGTATCTGGTATTTTGGCTCAGCTATGAGAGAAAACGTATATATCTCCTTAGGAAAATATGTAATCCAAAAAAATAATTCATGTATTGCCTGCATATTACCAAACACAATCAGTGGTATCAGTGATACTTTCGCTCACTCACTTTTAAGAAATTATTTGTCCACATTCAGTGTAGTTGTTCAAAGGGAATATTTCCTTCTAGCTTTCTGCTCTCCTCTAAGGTCAACTCTTAAAACACAACATTGCTGCTCTTTCATGTAAAATAGCAACTGTTCACAAATGGCACAAATGACGTGCCAGTTAGGGAGCTCATGCACAATGGCAGACAAAAATGTTGGCTTCCCACATAGCCAGGGTTAGGTTTCACTCCGAAAGGCGACCCAGGGAGAGTGCTTCAATCTACATTAAACCTCTGTTTTCTTTCTTTAATTGGACTGAGAGCTGGGAGTGGCGGCGGCCCATGGTAACCCCAGCACTCTGAAAGACTATGGCAGGAAGATTGCAAGTTCAAGCCCAGCCTGACAATACGAAGACTTACCAAAGTGAGCTGGGTCAGTACAAAGGTCCTGGGTTCAATCTCCACCAGAGAAAACGATGGGGCTAGGGTATTAATTGCTAATACTTTCTAGGGTTTTCTAGGAATTAATGTGATTGCTAATATATTCTAGACATTTGCAATTAATGAGATACAGAGTACTACATATAAAGAATTTAGAGTCTGGAGCATAAGTGGCTTAAGAATAAATTCACATTATTTATTACTATTGGTTCTACCAGGCTTCTTAGATGAGATAGGAGAGGCCAGATGAGACACTCTGAATAAATTTCAGGAGAATAATGCTACGTGCATAGTCACAGTCATCACACTTCGATGGGGACAGTCAGTCAGGCAGATTTACTTAATGTCACCATCACTGAAGTGCATTTTCTCTTTGTTGACTTTAAACATTCACTTTCATAGAGGAAAGTGCGGCACCCAAATTTCAGCAGTCATACAAATATAGATTATTCTGCCAAAGACGGGACCCAGTCCAGATCTTCTTCCTTCAGGTTTAATGTTTTTTCTACTACTTCTACTAAAAAAGATTTTAGTAGTTTCTAAATGAGTTCTTGTTTACTGCTTAAAAAGGCAGGGTTGGAATCTTGCATTCATTGAGCCAAGAAAGTATCATAAAAATTATATTTATCTTGCAAGATCTGTTCCCAAACCACAGTGGAGTGTTCCTCTTATATATTTGTGAGAAGGGAAAGTCTACAACCATCCTAGTCTGCTATGCATTTGTCCCTAAAATGAGCCATACTGCACACTGTAGCTGTTGTTTATTTCTTTTCTAATGGTCAGCCATTAGTAGATGATCTGTAATGCTTCCAGGTGTTTTCCCAACTGAATGGTTATAGCATCTAGAAATTCACCATTAGGGTGTAACTTTATCATTAGGGTCTAGTTTTAAGAAAGCCCTTGTTATGCTGCACTGGAAAGGGAACAGGGATATTAACATACCCATAGCTAACCATCACCTATGACTCCTTGTCTGTTCTAATGGTCTCCTTGGAGAGCACAAGCAGACACCAAAGAAGACCTGAATGTGAATGCAGAGAGTAAAATCGGTCCCAAGCCTGGGGAGGTGGAGAGAGCTAACACTTTCTACCACCCCCAGGATGGGGAGACAGCTGGGAGGGAGGGGGCAGACCCGGCACGTGGGTGGTCACGACTCAGTCAAGCCTACCTAGGTTATTCAGTCCCAGGGCTATTCCTAAACATGTGTCCGAAGTTTTTCTTGTTTTAGATTATGATTCGCTCAGGTTTTTGTACTCAGCAAGGACGTCAAACTAAAGGCCACGCTGAGCCACATAACTATTTCTCCATCGCTAAGCACACCTAACTCATTAAAGTGTGAGTGTTACATAATCTCACCTAGCATGTTGTCAGTACATGATAAGTATTGCTGAATGTGGGAGTCCTTTCATGAGTCTGCCCTTCCCTTAATACTTTGGGAAGTGACTCGATATTGGAGGCATTGAAATTTTAACAGCCTCTCAAAAACTAACAAAGTTGTGAAAGATTGTCCTTGTCCATTAGAACTACCTTGATGAAAATATTTTTGAGTGTGTTCTGACCAAAACAGTAACCACTACCACATTTTAAAAGGTAGGCAGAGAGACTAAGGAAATGAATTTTCATTTCATTTCAATGAAAGTAGCAGCATGTGGCTAATCTATACCTAGTTTGTTGGACAGTATGAGTCTAAAGGATTTCTTAGAAGTATTCTGCCCTTCTAACTTTTAAAGGTGATTGTTATTAACATCAATTATCATACATGTTTCCCTCCTTGGTGTTTCACTTTTTAAAAAAATAGAAATAATTGACTTACCTGTGGCAACTCTAGAGACCAGTATAGAAAACTCAACTGGCTTGAGCAGAAGCATCTCAGGAGAATGTATGCATCGTTGTGACTTGTTATGTGAGGTCAATTTCTAATTTCAGCTATTGACATAAAAGGAGTGGGCTCACATCTTTGAAACTGTGAGGCTGGAGAAGTCGGCTGGGCCCTGACAGGCTCTTTTCAAACTAGACTTCCTTTTGATAGCCTCCTCCCTCCTTAGGAATTTGGCACCTTCCGGATGTCCCTCGGGCGCATAGAGACCTCCAGGGCTTTTTCAGATAGCCCTTCATCTCTTAAAGTCCCTGGAGGGTTCTGCTCCGTTCCAAAAAAAAAAAAAAAAAACAGACACTGAGCTGCGTGGGTGGCGGTGAGAACCAATATTCAGTTCATATTGTGTGCTTTGTACGTTCTCTACCAAGATCAGTAAAAAGTATGTTGCCTGCATGAATTAATACTATCTCCGTGGCAAGTAAACAGGGTTGAATAAGATTTGTAACTAGAAGAAGCAGACAGTCCCATACCACAGATGAGAACAGTGAAAATCAGAACTGTTAGGCGACGCTCTCAAGCTGGTGATACACAGTATTCTAACCATCTCATCTTTCTCTCTCCTTCCTGTTTCAGCCGCTTCCTGGCTGCCTGTGTTCTCAGGGATTTTGTTCTTTACCGTTGAGAGAGAACCACCAGCTGAACTGACCAATAGAGTCACTCAAACACAGGCGAGTATATTGAGAGAAGCGCCCGCAGCCCCTTTCCCGGCCCTCCGGACTTTAACGCCAATCTTTTGGGGACAGTCTCGGTTTACAGAAATGGCTCCCTCGGATTTTCACGCCGTTCGGGAGATACATTTTTGGTATTTCAGTGGCATTAAAAAACATTCCACAACAGATATTTTCCTGGCGCCTGGACCCTTACATAAAAGAGACGCGTTCATTTATAAATGAAACTTCGACAGGGTTTGCATTTATCTTAGCGTCCTTATGAGGAGTAGACGTCTGATTTTTGTATTAGTCCCGATCGCTACGTTTGACTTGTAAGATACATTAAAAAAAAAAAATAGGCTCCTCCCTCATCTCTCCCCCTCCCTCCCCTCGGAACCTTCTACGCTTCACAGTAGGGTATAGGGACGGAGAGGCCCTCGGAAAGGATTAAAATACAGCTGTGTGATTTCCTACACAAAGACCCCGATCGGCGCCGGAGCGCAGTGTCTGAACGCATCACACCCAGAAGTTGGAGGACTACAAAGTCCAAGTCGTCCGGCCCAGTCTGCGGACGGCTCCTGCTTCCGCCCTAGTGCAAACCGGCCGGGCGGCTCGTCGCGCGAGTCCGAGCTGCAGCGAGGAAGCCTCCACCGGCCGCAGTCCGAGGCGTGGGAGGCGCCGCCCGCCCGGAGGGTGTGCGGGCCCCGGGCGAGCTGCGGGCGTGGGACGCGGCGGGCGGGGGCAGAGCGGAGACGGCGCAGCGCGGGGCCCGAGCGAGCCCGGCGGCCCCGGCGCCCGCAGCCGCCCCTGCCCCGAGCAGCCCCAGCCGCGAGCCGGTCCGCGCGGGAGCGGGGGGCGAGGCGGGGCGCTGACGTCACCTCCCCTCCCCCGCCGCCCCGGAGGGAGGGAGGGAGGGAGGGAGGGAGCCCCGGAGGCAGCGATCCGCCGCAGCTCCGGCCGCAACTCCCCAACTCGCCGGCCGGCCGCCCGGACATGTCCTGACGAACTTGGCTTCTCCCGGCCTCGCAGCCCTCGCGCGCTCTCCGGGGCTTGTGGGGCTCAAGTTTCCCGGTCGGGAGGGAGCTCGGGAGATGCGGCCCCCCGGGTCCCGGCCGAGGCGGCGGGTCGCACCCCGGCTGGGGCTGTGCTGAAGATCCGAGGGGCCGAAGTTGGCGCTCGAGACGCGGCTCCTGACGAACGTCCCGGCCGCGTGGGCTTCCCGGGCCGCCCGGGAGCTGGCAGCGGAGCTCCGCGGAGGTGAGTTCTTTGTTCGGTGCGTGTCTTTCTGGGTTTAAGTTGAAACGTAAACGCAGGAGCAGGGAGTGTTTGGCCCTGCGAGGGTGGAGGGCGCGTGTGCATCTTCCAGGGTCCCCACTCCGGGCGCTGCACAGGGCGCTGGCCGTGCCCCGCTCGAGAGAGAGAGGTCCGTGTCCTCAGCTTTCGGGGTTCATCAGAGACCCGGAGCTCTGCTCAGAAGAACTTGAGAAGCGACGCGTTTGTGCTTCATTTCGAATGTAACTTAGAGAAATGGTGCCCGGGGAGGGCGCCTCGGAGACCGCCGGATCCGCAGTGGCGCAGCGCCCTCTAGTCCGGGCACCGGGCAGGACGCGCGGCCGTCGGGCTCCACGCGGACGGCGCACTCGGACCTGCCGCGCGCTCCGCAACGTGGGCGCCGGCGAGCTCGCCCCGCCGCAGCCTCCGTTCCAGCCGCCCGGCCCTTCCTCGCGGGAGTTCGGGGGCTGGATGCGGAGTTGGTGCTGGAGGAGAGGGTTTGCTTGGGAACCGTTTTTTTTTCCTTCCCGCTAATCTCCACGGCTGTGTGGGGACGGGGTTGGGGTCGACTGTGAAAGCGACCCGTGTGCAGCCTGCACCGCGAGTCTCTCGCGTGGAGAGAGCTCACGAGAGCCAGAACGCTCTCTGACCTGTCTCTGTTGGGGCGAAGGGTTCTGCCAATCGAGGCAGGACCGGAGCTCGCATCTGTGACTCTGTGGATCCTGTGGCGACAAAGTGTAACTTGTTCCCGGGATATTTTTCCCCAGCGAGCCTTCGAGGTCAGGATTTTCAAACAGTTGTTTTAGTCAAAGTAAGCGCTTCTCTGTATTAATGAATGGGAATCCCCCCCCCCCGAATTTGTGTATGCGTGTGTGTGTGTGTGCCGTTTAGAAAGTCTTGTGATTTTCGTGTTGTGGAATGGTGTCTTTGCATTTTTCACTATTTCGTCCGTCTCTTAGCACGACCCCGGGCCCTCTGCCTCCCCGCCCCGCACCGCCCGGCGGCTTCTGGTGTGGCTGGGTTTTGAGGAAGAATCTGGCAAAGGACGCAGACCGGTCGAGCTTGGCGATCGGGTCACCTGCTTCCGAGACGTTCCGCGTGTGGAACTGACCTGTAACTCCAGGAGCACTTTGGGCGATGGTGTCTGTGAACACACCAGTGTTCGAACGATGGTTTATTTATTGGGTGCGAGAATTCGTGTGTATTCTGAACAGTAAGCAAAGATTAGATGGCTACGAATAGGCACGCTTCCTCTGCAGCCGTTGTATTTTCTTCTTAGCTACGACCTTGTTAAAAAATCACTTTCTTTAGTTTGGCTTATGAAGTAACTGCATTAACTGAACAGCAGACACACTCTCAGGAAGACTCTGGCCCCCTTCCTCTGGGGCTGCGCCCTGTACTCCCCTCTCCCCCTTCTGGGAAATCAGATCTCTTCGTCTTCACTGTTAAAAGGTTCAGGCCCCAGGAGCCTTGGCGAGGACACGTCTCCGTCGTCCCCGGGCCGCGTCCCCATGCCCTGGAGCCTGGACCTCGCCCGGCACGCGCGGACCAAGGGCCAGACCTGCTCCCGGAGCGGGACTGCCCTTCCTCTCGGGAATGTGTAGTGGTCCGTCAGGGTTTTCGGTTTGCGGCCCCCGGGGCGGAGTTACGCTTTCGGAAAGCAGTTGCTCGGCTGCCTTTTGTGGCGCCGGCTGGAGTTGGGGTATCTGGGGTGAGGTGGGGTGGGGGGCGGTGGCCTCGTCCCCGGGCCGGGAGGCTCTGGAGTTTTACACCGTGCACAAAGAGCTCGCGCAGGAAACATTTCTCTTCCCAGAACTTGGCGTGGATTTCAGGAGAAAGTAGAGCGGCTCCGACTACGTTCCTCCCGGGGTCTTCGGGGTTTTATCCCTCCTAGCCGCGCAGACCAGGAGCGAGGCTTTCAAATGCAGATCTAGGAATTTCCTGAAGGCTCTAAAAAAGAAAGGGACGCCCGCGGAGCTTTTGCCCTGGGTCTCAGCTAACTTTCCTCCCTTCCCCTCAGCAAAGCTAACGTTTCCCCTTCCCCAGCGGGGAGCGGAGCAAATCCTTCCACCGGTGTGCGCGGCCGCCACTCACCGCGGCTTGAGAGCAAGCCGCAGTCCGTTCCTCCAGGTGTCGCAAGATCGCCCGGGGCGTTCGCTCTTCTCGTCTCGCGGAGCTGGCCTCCGTGGGCACTGAGCTCGTGCGACCCCGGGCGGGGACCGCGGCCGCTTGGGACCGGGGTCCCCAGGTCCCACCTCCGGGAAAGTCGGATGGAGTTTCCGCGCTGGGGAAACGAGCGCCGGCGCCGGGAGGCGTGGCCGCGGCGGAGGGATACGGGCGGCCGCGGCGGAGGGATATTGGAGACAGCTGCTGGAACTTCGCGGCCGCTGAGCGGGGCGCGCGGGCAGCATGCGGGTGCGGACCCCGCCAGGCCGGCCGCACGCCCGGGGACGGGCTGACGAAGAGGTGCACGGCCGAAGGCGCCTGAGGACTTGAGCCAACTTTGCGGCGAGTTTGACGGCAGTGAAGTTTGTGCGCGGGAGCGCCTCCCGCCCGCGGCTCGGCACCAGCGGCGCCGCTGTCCCTGGGACTGTGCGTTGCGGGCTCCGCTGCCCGGTGTCCCCGGAGGGAGGAGGAGGAGGAGGAGCGGCGGGGCTGGCGGGGCCGAGTCCTTCTCCCCGCGGGAAGTTCGGTCCCGGCGCCAGCCGGCCGCGCTCCGGGAGGGTGCGGGGGCGGCGGCCGTAATTGGCACCGTGAGCGGCTGGTGATGACCGGGCGGAGCCGCGGCGCGCAGGCCGGTTCCGGAGCCCTCGCCGGGAGCCCTGCGGGGTCCCCGGTGTAGGGGAAGGACCGCTGCGGGAGCCCCGCGCCCCGCGCCCTCCTCCCTCGTCCCGGGAGCGCGCCGCCGGCCCCGGCTCCGGGCCTCGCTGCGCGTGTGAGACTCACACAGGTGGGTGAAAGGCGGGCGAGCCGCGCGGAGAGGGCTCTCGAAATGGAGTCGCAGGGTTCTCCCACAGGTTTTGTGTCTTCAGGGAAAACTGCCCCAAGGCTTTAGGGCCACCGGTTGCTTGTGGATTTGGAGACTTGCGATGGTGTGTTGTGGCCTTACTGTTGGGAAGATGAGCGGTCAGCGGTTCTGTGTTCTCTGTCAGAGAAACTAGCAAGACTGTATTAAAGAAGAGATTCATGCAATGAGGAGCATTTGTTCTTAAGAGCCTTTCCTTTGGGAAGCTGCTTTCTCTTGTCTCTGTACCGCCCCCCCCCCCATGTGAAATGCAGGGCTTTGGAAACAAGGACACGATTGTATATATTAGAGTAAACTCAAGTATTTTCTGTGCAGCTGATCGTTTTCCATGTTTCTACATTGAGTGACTTTTGTTAAGCAACTCCTTGATGCCTGGTATGTTTTTTTTTTGGGGGGGGGTTGGGTATTTACAGTTAACTGTTAGGATTGTCAAATTTAAGGGCACATAATTTTCGGATACTTCTTAACTCTTTTCAAAAGCAGATTCCTAATGCTTCACAGACTCAGTACTGAGTAATTTAAAAGATATTTGTGAGTGAGCATTAATGGGTGTGTGTGTGTGTGTGTGCACGCGCGTGCAAATTGGATGATGAAGCCCAACTCCATTTTTTGTCTCAGTTACTCAACTTGCAAATGTTAGTTTATCCATAGACTCTGGGAATTTTTTTTTTCCCCTGGTATCGGGGATTGAACTCAGGACCTTGTGCTTTCAAGGCAGGCGCTGAGTCACTGAGCCAGATCCCAACCCTGGAAAGAATTCATCATCTAAGATTGGAGAGTTACCATTTTTGCCCATCTGAGGAGAGCATTTCACATTTTTTAAAAAGTATTCAATGAAATTAAGAATTTATATATTGTACATTATAAAATGTTTTAAAAATCGTCTTTTTGAACCTGAAAGTTCTAGACTTCAATACTGCCAAATTCTTGCTTAATTTTATTCTCTTTGTGAAGGAAAGTCTACAAAGAAATTTAATGTCCTCTATAACCCACTTAGGAAAAATCAGTCATTATTTAATCTTTATCCTTCATAGGATCTTAAAACATGGAGCTTCGTGTTATGGTCTGCAGTATAGGCACTGATCTGCCATCACTATAGCCAACTTGGAAGCTTTTGCAGAGAGGTGAAGACCTGTTTCTGGGCTGCTGGAAATTAGAGCCACCAAGAGGGCAGCCCTCTGCACTGCTGTGACTGGCCCTATGGGCCTGGATTATCTATTAATTTGAAAAGGGCAAGTGTATTATTTTCTTACATCATCCCTCCATATTTGCCTTCCCACTCTTTATTATTGTCTTCCATCTTCTACTCTTAATTCTTCGTCCTTCTGTCACTCGTCCAGCCACTGTGGATCTCTTCTGTGCCACCATCGTGCCAAACATGGTACACTGTGGTGAACAAATTAGATTTCCTGTCCTTGAGGGATTTACATTTCAGAGAAGAGAAATAATAAAGTCATAGGTCAGTGTGACAGCATAACTGTTGTGATCGGGACAGTCCTTCCTAGCCCCTCAGCCAGCTGCTGGTAAGGGTTAGTGGGTGTAGGACAGGATGAGTGCGGAGGGAAGAGTGGATGGGGTTAGTTCCACAAAGGTAAATGACACGTGCAGGTTGTAAGGACCAAGGTACAACCTTCCTGTGATGAATGGAGAACAGAGACGAAGGATTTAACTGTTCCGTATTATGTATAGAGAAAATATTATCAGTGTTTGTTTCATCCTAATTTTTACTTAATTTGTGTTTTTTCTTCATCTAGGTAGAATATAGCAAAGTCTCTGACACTGATTTAAACTGGCTTATAAAGATATGGAGGATGATTTATATAGTTCAGGAGATAAGGATAGAAGACAAGGGAATGTTGAAGAAAAGTAAGTGTTATTTGAGAGTAGAAAAATACTTCTGTTTGCATTCTTTCAAAAAAGACGTTGGACTAATATAGATACTAGATTAGAGCCCCAACTCTAATGTTCTTGAGATGGCTTGATTGGTCTACTTATTTCAAGTCTGTGGGAAATAAAACTTTTTGGTGTGAAGTAGGGAATAAAACTAGAGGTAAACTTCGAAAGTAGGTAAAAGTCAGGATATCAGAAGTCTTTAAAGTTAAGAATAAACTTAAGTCATCAAGCCAAGTGAAAATACTGAACATCTCCAAACTGTAGTATGGACTAATATCACAAAGAAATGTGAATCAGACTGGAGCTGGAAGATGGGAATCCAAAGAAGAAATACTGTGAGTGAACAACCATGTGTTTGAACCTGGTGTAGTGAAATGGAGAGAGAACAATTGAAAAAGAAAAAAAATGGGAAATTCAGATAGCTTTTTAGAAATGGAAGTAGAGCAGGTAGAAATAAAGATCATGGAAGACCTACATTTGAGGAGGGAAAGTAGAAGAAAATATGTTAGACATGTAGGAAGCTGTAAAGATTTTAGTTGAAGCTCCCGATACTTGAAAGAAACGGAGCTCACGGAGTTAAGTAACTTTGTTCAGTTCTCAAGGTTGATTAGTAACAAGTCTGCATTTAGCTCAGTTTCATACCTTCTTTTCCTTCTCTTTCATTTTGGGATAGGGTTTTAAATTGTTCAGGCAGGCCTCACACGTGAGATCTTCTTGCCTGAGCTTCTTAGGTAGTTCAGATAACAGGCATGCATCACCGTGCTCCGCATATATCTTAAGTTTTACGCTTTCAACCTCATTCCGGTTCAGTTTCTTCTACTGTAAACTCAGGTAAATCGCAGGATAGTTAAACTTTTCACTCTGATAAAATAGAGCGAAGACCTGTTTTGCAGTGGGGAATAGGTGAGAAGACTGTGCAGCTTAGGTCTGCTGGGAATTTCAGGAAGCGGCTCTGGGCCATGTGAGGATAGGCCGTGAGCGTGGGATTCTTCCTGAGAGAGGGTGGATGCGGGAGAGAGGTCTTTAAGGGTAGTGATGTGTGCATGAATGGGGAAATGGGGAAGCCAGAAGCTGTGATGACCAACTCTAAGGTGAAAGGGCTCTGCATAGAAGATACTGAAGAGACTAAAGAAAATGTAGTGTCCTTAGAGTTTTACCTGTTATGTGTTGCCTGTTTCAGGCAGTCTGTATAAAGGACTCAGGGTGAGGGCTGGGTAGCATCAGGTGTGACATTAGACAGGTAAAATGAGGAAAGGTCATTTGATTTGACATCATCTTGTGGTACAGAAAGCTGTCTCTGGTCTAGGACAGAGTTGAGAGATGTATTTAGAGAAGTCGAGGGTGACAGTGTTTTTATAGTGGTAAGGAAGTCAAGATTGTGCTGAGAAACTTTTCTTCCTCCCAGAGATTTTTGCCAGGGTAAGAAAAAAGAAAAATAGGGTGTTAGTTTCAAGAAAATGCAGGTTTGAAGGAAATTTATTTTTAGATGGGAAGAATCTGTGTGTGTTTGTGGACTCAGCAAATGATGGCAGTCATGAAGGGATTGTTGAAAATGTTTGAGTTCCAGAAATAATTTAGGGAAAAAAAGCTGCAGGAAAGGCAGAATTAGATGGGTGCGGATGTCTATTTCCAGGTGGGGTGGGTCCTGTCTCTTCTGTGGTACAAGGTCAAGAGAGAATGGGTGAGGAGAACTTTTCAAGGAGAGGAAGGAAAAGGAGGACCCTTCAGTATGATGATTTCCTCTTTCTTACTATCCATGGAATGTGCACACTCCTAATCCATGATTAAGTGAGACACCTGCACGTGTGCCTAGGCACATTGCGAGCATAATTTGACCCATAATAAAACCTTACTACTTTGGTGGTGGAAATGGCCAGTGTTAATTACTGACCACTCTTCCAAAACATTTAAGTTATTTCTGTTTGCAGAGAAGAGTACATTAGGTTAGAGGTGATCTGACATTGCAAGAAGGCTAACTGGCCCTGGAGCTTCACACTGGACACAGTTTGTCCTGGGATGTGCATGTGGTGGTTGGATAGTGAAGGTTTGACACCAATGATGTCTCCAGTTGGAGTGAGGGGGACTGGGATCCCTTGCCCAGCCGAAAATTTACATACAGCCATTGATTACCTGTAGGGTTTCTATGCTACACTAGCAAAGAATAACTGGAAACAGTTATTTTGTAAAACTGACAGGTGTGTTCTGTGGGTTCACATTGTAAGTTAGATTTTATACTGAGATTATCAAAACATTAGGATAGCTGTTAAACTTTCAAAACAATGAGAACTTTTGAGTACCAGGTAATTTTTTTCAGCAATGAGAGAAAAGTAACACAGGTGGGTTAAACAAACTTAGAATGTGTAAAACAAGCAGGAGCTACTCATTAGTTTTTCACTGTGAGACCTGAAATGTTATATTTTTGGAAGCTGAGGGTTGATTATAGCTGAGTAACAAAAGGGGCTTTTTAATTGAGATACTATATCTTTACCTGTATCAAATGAATTTTGGAAATTATTAAAATTTTATGTAGCATGCAATATTTTAAGAGCTACATTTCATATTTGATATCTTCCTTTTAGTTTGTAAAAATCTTTCAAAGAACATTTAAAAATGACGTTAAGGAATAGGAGCCTAACTCGATGGTAGAGCAGGTGCTCAGCATGTCTCAGGAGGCCTTGAGTTCAGTCTCCAATACCCATAAAAGAATGACCTGAAGGTAAGCTCCACATTCAGTAACACATTCAATTCTAGTGACCTAACTGTTGGTATTAGAAAATGAGGGTAGGACCGGAGGGTTAGCTCAGTGGTTCCGGCGCCTGCCTCGCAAGCGCAAGGTCCTGAGTTCAATCCCCGGTAACCACATACAATGCTGGGCGTGGAGACTCAAGGCCCAACAGCAATCAATACCACATACCACAGTGCCGGGCGTGGGTGGCTCACGCCTGTCATCCCAGCACTCGGGAGGCAGAGGCAGGAGGATTGCTGAGTTCGAGGCTTGCCTGAGCTACATAGTGAGCTCAGAGCCAGCCTGAACTACAAAGCGAGACCCTGTCTCAAAAAAAAAAAAAGAAAATGAAGGTACTGGCTAGAATGAAAGGAGGGTGAACACAAAGTTCTTAACTTCTAATATTTTTCTACATTTGTGCCCTATGTGGAACACAAAGTTTAGTAATTTTCCCTAATGTGCTATTGTGCATATAACTATTTGTGCACATAAGAATGATGACCTCTCTGATGTTTAGCAGAGATTCTAGGTTGTATAAAGCTGTATCCCACCTATTGTCCTTGAGGCATAGGAAACACTTCTGAGCCGTAGAGCTAAATATGTGAATGTGTGCAGTTATGTTCTCAGCACAGAGGTTCTTGTTTTGTGAAGAGTGTGGATTTAGAGTAATTGATTGAAACATTTTAGAAGTCAGCATAATGAAATATAATGGTATTCATATCTTAGTTTTACCAAAAATTATTTTTCTTCCTGTATTTATGGATTTTCAGAAATCTATACTAAACGTATTTAAGCTTTGGGCCTGAAGCTGTTTTCCCTAAAGACTGAAGTAAGTAAACACTCTTTGTTTTTGCATTGGAAAATGTATTTTAGACTTCCCAAATTACTGTAATTTCAAGTATTGTGATCACCTTCTAAATACAAAGTATAGCTCTAGGCTAAAATGGGTTTTGGAGTTTGCTTTTCATAAGCATGAACTCTAGGTAACAACAGACTCTTTAGATGAAATGGTATTGGTACCCTGCCCCACAGCTTTAGTGTTTGTTTGGAGTTGAATAACAGCCATAGTTTGATCATAGTGAAACTTGAGTTTACTGTACTTGTTTACATTACTGGAGGCTTAATATTCTCTCCTAAAATGTACATTTTTTTCTCATCATTTAAATAATTATTCTAATTGCAGCGGTACTGTATTTTGTTAGTTAAGTTGCACACCAAATCTGGGGTTTTCAAAGTCCTCAGTTATGAATTCTAAAAGTGTATGTGAGCTGTAATGAGAGCTGTGGTGGGTGTGGGAGGAGGTGACTGGGGCGTGTGCCGATCGTGTTGGACAGACACAGGGCCATCGACAGGACTGGGCGGGAAGGCTGCAAGTTGTCTGCAAGACTTACTGGCACTGTCTTACCACCCTGTTGTCCTTTGGTTTCCTTGCCTATCTCAGCGGCTACTCGTCTGCTTTGCTGAATGCTCCTCTTCAGCTGCTCAAATCTTGAGGAGCAATGAGGTTTTACCCTTGGTTTTCTTTTCTTCATCCGTGTCCATCTTGTCAATGTTCTCGTTCAATTCCATGGTTTTTAATACCATCATATTCTGATGCTCTCCAATCTTTGTCTCCAGGCTGGACCTCTCCCAGAAACTGTCTACCCTGTGGAAATCTTTTTTTTTTTTTTTTTTTTTTTCCGATAACCAAGTAGGCGACTGTGTGTTAGCTTCCTGCTCCTGTGACACAACACTGCGATCATGAACTGAGGAGGGGGAGGTCGGACTCGCTGTGCCAGTTGTGTTTCCATGGCTATTCGGTGCTGTTGCTTTAGGCTGGTGGTGGGAGCTGACAGTGAGGTGTCCACCTGCTGCGTGGGAAGGAAGCAAAGAGATGGAGGGGCTGCCACCCGAGTGCTTCCGTCCAGGGCACAGTCCCAGGAACCTAACTTCTGTGAGTAGTCCCCAGTCCTGAAGGCTCCTCCACCTTCCAGAGCGCTCACCAGCTTTCTGGAGGACACTTTCAAAGTGTAGCAGGGTCCGGCTTCCATTCACTGTGGAGTCCTCCTGCCAGGCTCCTGCAGCTCGTGCTCCTGCTGTGTCACGTGGACGCGAGTGATGCTGCATGGCTTTTAGTCGGGGGAGGGGGGTGTTACTCAAGAAAATCTTGGGTTTCTCATTTTATCCATTTGAGTGATAAGAGTAATAATGTCTCTTACAACATACTATGTTGTCCTCAAACAAAAGACAGTGATTGTTTAACATCATCTTTGTGAATGTTCTTTAAGCATTTTCTTCATACAGGTTTTTGTCCTAGTTAATGTTTTGGGGTTGGAATCTTTCTTTGCCTTTACTGATGTTTAATTCTTCGTAACTCCCCTCATGTTGGCAGATAACAGATCCACAATACTTTTACGTTGAATTGGATTTTCTAGTAAAATCACTAGATCCTTTCATAGGATACATATTTAGCTAAATGTTAAAACTATGACCAAAATGAGATTTATAGTTTGGGGAGAAATTTTTCTTACTTTGTTTGAGTGGAAATTGTTTTCCTAGAGGCCAGAGATCTGATTTCCTAACTGCTGAGGAAAAGGCATGACTGCTACAAAACAAGTTACAGTGTCCCGCTTGAGTGTGATTCAGTATTGATTAAGCTTAGTTGCTTTAAGCATCCAACTCCCCCTGCCGCTAGTGAAATGACTAATGACTGGAGTTGGCAGGAGCTGAGTTAAGATACTATAAATTAGCGGTACCACACTAATTTTAACCTGGCCGAGAAACCAGCCCTCCAGCCTGCTGATTCTTTCCCCTTTGGTAGTGTCCATGTTTTGTGAATGTTAATTGGAGAGTTGCTTTGCAAGGTTACTGTGCTGTCCTCATGATGTTACTGGGGGATTTCATGAAGCTTCAGTGCTACACGAGATAGATTTATTGCCATGATGAAGAACAGGCCGTCTGAGAATAATTGCCCCAGTTGGTCTACCATCCCTCTTATCAGAGGCGCCCTTTCTTCAGTTTCCCTCTTTCCTTCTGGAGTTAACCCCTGACCCTCTTGTAGGCCAGTCGTCTTGCAGCATTGATTTGACCCTTTACATGTGTTGACTTTAGTGACCAAAGCTTTTGTTTGTGTCTGTCTTGTCTTTTCCCAGGGGACAGGTGGTTCAGGTTTTGCAGATGGTAGATATGCTGTGAACTACTTGTTGGTAGAACTGCTTGTTGACAGCAGTGATAAAATACTGATGGTGCTGGTGAGATTTTCTTCTCTAATTTGCATGGGGAAATCTCTGATACCAAAGTACTGATTTGTTTTTGTATTCCAAACCACACTTTTTGTGTGCTTATTTTAGTATTCCAGACATTCCATATCAAAGGTGATAATTACCTTAATACCTGTGAATAAGTTATAAAATATTAAGACAGTAAACCATTGTATTGTTTGGGGGGGATATAATGTTTTTCTTTTTTTTCTTTATTTTTGGTTTTTTGAGACAGGGCCTTGCTATGTAGCTCAGGCTGGCCTTGAACTCCCAGCAGTCCTCTTGTCTCAGCCTCCTTAGTGCTAGGATTATAAGTGTATGTCACCATCCTGGGCCATTTTAAACAATTTCATAAAGAAATAATTTTGAAGTGAGCTTACAAACTGTCATTGTACAAGGTCATACACAACCATTGTTGAGGGAAATTTTTCCTCAATTAGTTGGTAGAATATGCTCGTTGTAGTATAGTGGTAAGATTATAAGCCCCTGAGCTTAATTCATTATGTACACGTAAATATAAACAATTCATTGACCTACCTTTTAAATAATGGCTTATGTTTGCTTTGAAGATTTATATGTATGAATAAAATTTACGTGTTGAGGTGGCAGTCTTTTGTTTAAATATTTTATGATTTTTGAGTCATCAAATATGAAAAATAACGTCATTCAGAAACTTTTTGTGAAGCTTACTAATTATAGACATATTAGATGTGTTTGATATTTATCTTTGAAAGGTGGGGAAAAATCTAAAACTATTGTATTTATTTATTTATATTCCATGTAGGTGGGAAATACTTTATGAAAATGTCAGATTCAGAACAATTGGTTCTTCTAGTTTCATTCCCCCAGAGTAATAATTACTCTTTCTTTCTTCTCTTGTAGGTTTCTGAGATTTAAGCAATGGGGAGACATTTGGCCTTGCTTCTGCTTCTGCTCCTCCTTCTCCAGCATTTTGGAGATAGTGACGGAAGCCAAAGACTTGAGCAGACTCCTTTTGTCCAGTTTACACAAGTCCAGTACAACGTCACTGTGCACGAGAACTCTGCTGCCAAGACCTATGTTGGGCACCCCGTGAAGATGGGGATTTACATTACAAATCCACTGTGGGAGTTAAGGTACAAAATTGTCTCAGGAGACAATGAAAACCTCTTCAAAGCTGAAGAGCACATTCTTGGAGACTTTTGCTTTCTGAGAATAAGGACCAAAGGAGGAAATACAGCTATTCTTAATAGAGAAGTGAGAGACCAGTACACGCTGATAGTCAAAGCAGTTGAGAAAAACACTAATGCTGAGGCGCGAACCAAGGTCAGAGTGCAAGTGCTGGATACAAATGACTTGAGACCGTTGTTCTCACCCACCTCATACAGTGTTTCCTTACCTGAAAACACGGCAATAAGGACCAGTATCGCGAGAGTCAGTGCCACAGATGCAGACATAGGAACCAATGGAGAATTTTACTACAGTTTTAAAGACCGAACAGACATGTTTGCTATTCACCCAACTAGTGGTGTGGTAGTTTTGACTGGTAGACTTGATTACATGGAAACCCAGCTCTATGAGCTGGAAATCCTTGCTGTGGACCGTGGGATGAAACTTTATGGTAGCAGCGGTGTCAGCAGCTTGGCAAAGCTAACAGTTCATGTGGAACAGGCCAATGAATGTGCTCCTGTGATAACAGCAGTGACATTGTCACCGTCCGAACTGGACAGAGACCCAACATATGCAATTGTGACCGTGGATGACTGTGATCAGGGTGCCAATGGGGAAGTAGCTTCTCTAAGCATCGTGGCAGGTGACCTTCTTCAACAGTTCAGAACTGTAAGATCCTTTCCAGGAAGTAAAGAGTATAAAATCAAAGCCATTAGTAGCATTGACTGGAATAGTCATCCTTTTGGCTATAATCTGACACTACAGGCTAAAGATAAAGGAATTCCTCCTCAGTTTTCTTCAATGAAAGTCATTCATCTGACTTCGCCCCAGTTCAGAGCTGGGCCAGTCAAGTTTGAAAAAGATGTTTACAGAGCAGAAATCAGTGAATTTGCTCCTCCCAATACACCGGTGGTCATGGTAAAAGCCATTCCTAGTTATTCCCATTTGAGGTATGTTTTCAAAAGCACGCCTGGAAAAGCTAAATTTAGTTTAAATCACAACACTGGTCTCATTTCCATTTTAGAACCAATTAGAAAACAGCAGGCATCCCATTTTGAATTTGAGGTAACAACGAGTGACCGAAAAGCTTCCACCAAAGTCTTGGTTAAAGTCTTAGGTGCAAATAGCAATCCCCCTGAATTTACCCAGACGGCATACAAAGCATCCTTCGATGAGAATGCCCCGATCGGTACGACTGTCTTGAGTGTGAGTGCTGCGGACCCTGATGATGGCGAGAATGGGTACGTGACTTACAGTATTGCCAATATAAACCATGTGCCATTTGTGATTGATCACTTCACCGGTGCTGTGAGCACTTCTGAAAACTTGGACTATGAACTCATGCCTCGTGTGTACACTCTCAGGATTCGAGCATCAGACTGGGGCTTGCCATACCGCCGGGAAGTTGAAGTCCTAGCAACGATTACTCTGAATAACTTAAACGACAACACACCTTTGTTTGAGAAAATAAATTGTGAGGGAACAGTTCCCAGAGACTTAAGCGTGGGGGAGCAAATAACTACTGTTTCTGCTATTGATGCTGATGAACTTCAGTTGGTACGGTATCAGATTGAAGCTGGAAATGAACTGGATTTGTTTGGCTTAAACCCCAATTCTGGAGTTCTGTCATTAAAGCGGTCACTAATGGAGGGTTTAGGTGCAAAGGGGTCTTTTCACAGTCTGAGAATTACAGCTACAGATGGAGAAAATTATGCCACACCATTATATATCAACATAACCGTGGCTGCCAGTCGCAAGCCAGTAAACTTGCAGTGTGAAGAGACTGGTGTTGCCAAAATGCTAGCAGAGAAACTCCTGCAGGCAAATAAATTACACAGCCAGGGGGAGGTCGAGGATATTTTCTTTGATTCCCATTCTGTCAATACTCATGCCCCACAGTTTAGGAACACTCTTCCAACAGGAATTGAGGTAAAGGAGAACCAACCTGTGGGTTCTGACATAATTTTTATGAATGCTACTGACCTTGACTCTGGCTTCAATGGAAAACTTGTCTATGCTATTTCCGGAGGAAATGAGGACAGTTGCTTCATTATTGACGTGGACACAGGAATGCTAAAAATTTTATCTCCACTTGACCGTGAAACAACAGACAAATACATCCTGAATATTACTGTTTATGACCTTGGTATACCACAGAAGGTGACGTGGCGTCTTCTAGATATCACCATTATGGATGCCAACGATAATCCACCCGAATTTTTACAAGAGAGCTATTTTGTTGAAATTAGTGAAGACAAAGAAATTAACAGTGAAATCATCCAGATTGAAGCCACTGATAAAGATCTAGGGTCCAATGGACACGTGACATACTCTATTCTGACAGATACAGATAAGTTTTCAATCGACAGCACCACTGGGGTTGTTAAAATTGTTCACTCTTTGGATCGTGAAGTACAGCATGTGCATTACTTAAAGATTGAAGCCAGAGATCAAGCCAAAGAAGAGCCCCAACTGTTTTCTACTGTACTTTTAAAAGTGTCACTGGAAGATGTTAATGACAACCCACCTAAATTCATTCCACCTAACTACCGTGTGAAAGTCCGAGAAGATCTACCAGAAGGAACCATAATCATGTGGTTAGAAGCCCATGATCCTGACTTAGCCCAGTCCAGCCAAGTGCGATACAGTCTTCTGGACCATGGAGAAGGAAACTTTGATGTGGATAAACTCAGTGGAGCTGTTAGGATTATACATCAGTTGGACTTTGAGAGGAAGCAAGTATATAATCTCACAGTGAGGGCCAAAGACAAAGGGAAGCCAGTTTCTCTGTCTTCCACATGCTATGTGGAAGTTGAGGTGATCGATGTGAATGAGAACTTACACCCACCCGTGTTTGCCAGCTTTGTGGACAAGGCTGTAGTGAAAGAAGATGTCCCTGTTGGGTCATCAGTAATGAGAGTGTCAGCTCATGATGAAGACACAGGAAGAGATGGGGAGATCCGATACTCCATCAGAGATGGCTCTGGCATTGGTGTTTTCAAGATAGATGAAGAAACAGGTAAATCTGTTTGTATTAGTCTGGTTTGATAACCCCCCAACGTCTGCCTGATGATAGTTCCTTTCAGTTCCCAGTTGATCTCATTTAGGGCTCAGTATAGAAATGTGTGTATGTTTTGTTGTGTTGCTGTATATATGTATGTTGGCGCAATAAGCTGTATAGATAAAATCAGGGGAGCCCTAGTGATTAAGAGAGTGTAAAATGAATGAAAGAATGTTGAACTTTTTACCACAGTGCTCATCATTAAATTTGTACACTGTATCATCAAAAACATGGTTATGATTTTGTGGCAACTTTGAAAAGCTCTTTGAAGTTTTTCAAGTTAATTTGTTTGCAGGCTTATGGTGCAGCCACCAGTGCATGCTGTCCACAGGTTATTGCATACCTGCAGCACACTCAGAGAAGATCTTGGGCAGAACTTCTGCAGTGTGATTTGCCTTACTTAGTACCTCCCTCAGTTCTGTTTGTTAGGCCTATGCAAGGAACTGGAACAGTGAATGATAATACCTGGCTTGGAACCCTGGCTCTTTTCATTGTTCATTCATTGTCTTAGGCAAAGAAAACATTTTTCAACTAAATTTTTTCATCTATAAGGTAGAGACCCTCAAAATAACTATAAGATTTATATGAAGGTGGAGTGAATAAAACAGAAAACCCCTAGTAGTATTACATCTATTATTACTTTTTAAAAATGGTCGCAATAGCTTGTTATGCTATTCTGTCACCTAAAATAAGGGTCTGGAACTGGGATTTCCAAGATGGCCTATGAGCATGTGCACTTCTTGTATACCTTACTTTGGTGGCAGAGACATTGTCACTGTCTGTCCCTGCTGGAGCCACAGTGAATGAGCCTTCCAGGCAGGTTTTAGCACATATGTTTCCTGTCTTTCCTAGCAACAAATGCCTGGCATATAGAACCTACTGAAAAAAAATTAATAAAAGCTAAAGATATTAATGTATATTTTGGCTCTGAATGTCCTACTCTCTGAGCATGAAAAGTGAAAATGGAGGGAAGAAGAGTAATCATAACACTGACAATGATAGGTGAACCCCGGTATGTTCACTAATCTTACTGAAGTTTTGTTTATAAATCTGTTCATTCCAGAAGAGAACTTTGTCACATTAAAATTTTATGTATTCAGTAATGCCGCACACACACAAATAAATTCCAAAGCCTTAGTCAACACCTATTCCAGTATATATACTGATATCAGAAGGCATGTAGTACCTTAGCTGTATAACTCATGCTAGAAGTCATTATTTTGGAGCCTATAGTTTTATATTGTGTTTTTATTTCAAGGGATTCTTTTTTTAATTCATTATATACCACTAGCATGTGGTTAGATACAGGATATCTATAGATTATCTGTCTAAGATTCTTGTAGTGTATAATTCAAGAGAAAATACAATAATGAGCAGTGTTTGGCAACGGTTTTGTAGCATGCTATTTTTGTCATACTGTTCAATATAAATTAGAATTTTCAAGGATAATGTCAATATAGAAATATACCCAAAAGTTTGAAACTATAATTATGTAAATTTTCTAACAGCAGTTATTTTTTACTTTTCATTTCCAAAGTGATTTCAAAACCTATAAAAAAAAACTGTCACAAATTAAAGTTGAGTCAAAAAATGGAACTTGAATATTAATTTACATTGTCTTCATGACTTCAATTATGTTAACCTTCCCTTTGTGGTTTTTTTCTTCAAATGAAAAGACTTTATTTTTACTTAATAAAGAATCATTTAGAAACTACTATTTTGCACTTACCAACTGAAGGAACTGGGTTATTCTTACAACCAAGGAGAGGGGGAAAAAGAGGAAACGGCCATCCAAATAAGGCAGTGACCTGCAATAGGGCCGTGGTAGTTTTCAGAACTGAAAGCCAGTGCCAGACTTTCCCAGTGATAATTTAGGGGGAAGGAGGAGGAGGTGGTGGAATTATAGGTAGTATGGTTGGCTACTTTATAAAAGACTGTTAGCATTTGGGTAAATAATGATATTTAAATGTGAGAGAGAAGCTAGAAATTTCTTGGTCAGTTATTCTGTGGCCCTTGCTTTATAGAAGAAAATAATATACAGTAGATTTAGGTTTATTTGCTCTTTGAAATTAGATAAGTGAGGAATAATATTTATACGTTGTACTGGTGAGCTTTAAGATACGTAGTTTTGGCATAAAGTTATCAGCCCAAGTTATTTTAGACATTCCTGAACAGGGCAGTTGCTAATGCTAGCATTCTTTGAAGAAAACATCAGTGTTTTATGCAGGAGAAAAGAACAGTATTCGGCAGTTTGAAGTTAGTTTTCACTTTTTTAAAGTCTTTTCTCTTTGAATCTGTTTAAATCTGAACCAACCCCCTGAAAAATAGCTTTTAAAAAGCAATTAAAAATGAGTTCTGTCAATTATACCGATATATGTGCTCAAAGACTGTTTTGTTAGCTCTGGATTTTATACGTGTTTTGCAGGGAGGTAACGTGCCCTTCAGTGTGAGACTGACAAGTCACTTGGCACATTTGATCATCTCTCCCTAAATCACAGCCTTTTTCTGGAGGGTTCTCCAGGTATTAGTGAACTGTTGTGACAGATCCATGGCCACATGATTGGCCCTTCCATTCGAGATGTGAAGTTTTATGAAAAGCCAATTTTCAGAGCTCTAATTGATTCTTTCAATTTCTCCGCTTAAAAGTCTTCAGTGAGGATGCAAAGTAGAATCAACACAAAGATTAGTGGAGCAAGTATCCTTGAAGCATGTATAATTGCACATTTAGGTTTGCCTGACATGGTACTTCTGAGTATTCGCCTCTTTTTTACTATAGATACATCCTTACTTGCTTGTTGTGAGCTTCAAAGTTAAAAATACATTCTGTTTAGTCTTCTTAACTGATGAATACCCATCAAGTTAATTATTGCTTGAGAACCAAGAAGTTGCATTTTTTGTGGTAGTTGTTAATTTTTAAAACTCAAGTAGTGTCTAGAGAAATGCTTATCCAAAGGATGATTGTAATTGTCAGTGGAAATTAGTGTTGAAACTGTTGACTACATCTCCCTGATGTGTGGTGGCGGGACGCCTCTGGGTGTGTTTCCTTTTCATCTAACATAGTTTGATTCAGCGTTGGCCTATTAGTACAGTGCCACCCAGTAAGAGACTTTTCCCCTTCTGGCTCTGTTTATTTAGGGAAACTCTTTTTCATTAAGATAAGAGTAAAATTTTAAGCTTATTAATGCTGTGCTACTTTTAGAATCCCAGTCATAATTTCAGGAAACCAAACATACGTTTTGATGGAAATTGTCGGAATGATAAGTGGAAGTAGTTGTTGCAACAAGATCAATCGTTCATGAAATGTGGGAAGGGAAAGGAACACTAGATTTTCCCTGAGGGAGAATGGATGCATCTTCATGGGGAGTTTTATTACACTGCTTCCGCGTCACCGCTCAGCGATTGGCTCCTGGCTTGGATGGGCAAAGCATGAGTGTGTTTGTGTCGTGGAAAAAGAGAGAAGGGAATTCTAATCTACGCTAACCTGATTGTTGACCTCACTGAGAGAGAAAATGTCTTTAGATCCTCTCTTATTTTGGCAGAACACTGAATATTTTCGTATTTTGATTATTCAAGTTGTAAGGCCATGTTTTCCTAATTTAAAGTTGGATATTGTACATATATCCAGGACCTATGTTTCTTCAGCCTGTTCTCTTGGGACAGGAAATGGAATGTAGAGGATACTAACGGGCCCTGTGTCATGACTGAGAAGAGGCGAAGAGCTGGGCGGCCCTTAGAAGTGTGGTGACTGCAGTGGGAGCAGTTCCTTCTCTTGGAATGGTCTCGAATTCCTGGCAGCATGAACTTAAATAGATAGTGGTGGGAGGCCAACTCAGGGAGCTAAGAAATTTGCTGGTGAAAGGGCCTTTGTGTTGCTGTCTGTCCCTTAAGTGGCAGCAGCTGCTGTCCTCTTCTCCTTTTTGTTCTTCTCCTAGGAAAGTTTAAGAGAGAGAGGAAAAAAAAAATAGTTCCCAGCTACAATGAGATTGAAAGTCAGGCCTTGGCAGAAATTGTGTTATGATAGTCTGATGTTGCTGTGCTCAAATACACTCCTTTTTTTGTGTGTGTGATTGTGAGTCTAGGCACACAGGGAGTGGTAATAATTTATTGGAGAGAGGATCCTCCTTGGAAGCAAAAGATTTTTACGGTGAAAGTAGAATCTAATTAAAAATCCTAAGAAAATTCCATTTTGTTTTGAAAGTAAACAAGGTCAGCTTTTCTTTAGTTATTTCTGTGGTGTTTAACAAGTTGATGCTGTAAGTACTGAGTATAGCAAATCTGGTTGGGATATAAACTGTGAAGGTTGTGTTGTGTAGGAAGCATAATGTAGTGATACTTTACAATGCCTTCAC
Source organism: Thryonomys swinderianus (assembly GCA_004025085.1). Lineage (NCBI taxonomy): Eukaryota > Metazoa > Chordata > Mammalia > Rodentia > Thryonomyidae > Thryonomys > Thryonomys swinderianus. The sequence goes on along the minus strand of PVIC010007022.1, from coordinate 4,884 downwards.
ATTCCTAATTCTAAATGACATGTAGGAGTCAGAACCTGGAAAGTACCAGATAAAACAACGTACAGGATGATATTTCATGATTTAGACTGTAATGACAAAGATGATGTTGAACATCAGTATAATAATAAACTACATATCTTTAACTGAGCATTACAACCAGGGGCTGTTCCACACACTCTGATGTGTTAATTTATTTCCTATAAATACCAGATAAATACTGTAAATCTCGCTTTCAAGTGAGGGAAGCATTTACAGAAAGACTGAAGAACTTGCCCAAACCCACTTGGATAGTAGCACAGAGCTGTCCTGTTGCCTCCCTCACTGTCTTTGAAGAAGGATCTAGAGATGCTGAAAGGAAGCCTCTTTGAAAACCCCTAGTTAGGTGGTGCCTCGGTGCAGCAGGGTTACAGGTATGAGTCCTTCGTCCAAGGCTTGGTCTTAAAGGAATCTTGAATCTAAGCATTTTCAGACATTTTTTCCTTAGAACTGTGTACTTAATTTTCTCTAACTTAAGAGAGAAAGACTTTAGAATTAATAGAGTTGGTATTAAATAATTTGGGATTATGCCAGTGAGGTGATTAGTAGAGAATCACAGGGCATTTAGGTGGCGAGTCTCACTGTGATGGTCAAGTGTTGTATATGTTTGCAACGGAAAGTATGGTGTTCATTATCAGTAAAAATGCTGAAATGTGTAGAATGTTAATTCCTTGAAGACTTTTCTTATCAAAACAACATTTAAGGGGGTAGTTAGGGTCCCAATAACCTTCAAAGCCTGTTCATCCCCGGGGAGGCTGATTCTAACCTGATTTTTCCTCCCCTTTGAATCCAGCTACTTGTTGCCCTTGATCTCTTGCATTGTCCTCCTTGATCCTGGGCTTCTGCAAGAGGCCCAGTGGCATCTGGTGCCCCAAGAGACAGTGGGAGTGAACGAGAGATCTCCTTTCCCGCCCTCTCGGCAAGCAAGAGGGTGAGATGTTCACAGTTCGATGAGTGGCTTGTGTGTGTAGAGTCAGGTAATACCTGGTCTGTTCTTCCTGTAATGCCTACTTTGCACAGTTAGGAAAATTGAATAGATTCTGAATTTCAGGTATTTTTCCATAGTGGTTCTTTCTCTTAACCGTTTAGTTCCTGTTGTTTTTTGAGTAGATTTTTTTAGTTCATAAGGCAAGATTTGTCAGGCTTTTATTTCCTTAGTTGGTATTTTGTTTATTTTTATTTGCAGTTACTTTAATGGAATTCTTAAAAAAAAACATGTTGGTTATAAATATTTCATGCTCCCCATACGAGACCCAGTGCTGCAAAAAAACAGTCTTTCATGTCTTTGTTTCTAGAAATAAATGGGCTTGGAAAGACTGCTGTTCAAGAGCACATGCCTGTGTTTGTTAAATTGGCAGCTGTCCAGTTAACAGCAGTGGTAGAAAGTCTAGAAGAATATGCACATGTGTACTTCAAGGCTGGTCTTACCAATTAGCTTGCCTTGCCAGTTAGGCTACACCATATCTCCTCAGGATGTCTGATACTCCACTGAGCCTTTACATTGCAGGGTTTCCATGTGGCTGAATGAACTATCCTGTGGAATGGGATTCTTTAAATTGTCTTTTCTGGGGAGATATTTGTGATAATTTAACCATGTTCTTAGCATTAGGACAAGTTTTTCCTAACCATCATTAGTATAATAATTACAATGAATATTTATTGAATACTTAACTGTGTTTCGCCTTCTTATAAGTTTTTCTGTGTGCACTGTTTGGATCATTAAGATAATCCATGAGTAAAATTAGGTACTGTTACACTTGGTTCATATAGCTAGCTCTGTATTAAATTGTAAAAACATAACAATGAGGATTGTGTACACTTATTTTTAAATATTCTGTTTTTCTTCTTAAAGCAGTGTAATAGAAATCAGTGTGTCTTACGGTTTAGTATATTTAAGGTTATGCTCATTATGTAGAGATGAAGGTTGAACAGAGTTTTCCATCTTTCATGCAACTCTCCAAACTTTTCACTGTCCTCTGTTGGCTTAAGTTCAAGATCTGTAGCAGTGTATGTAAGGCCCTAATAAAGTTGCCTGTCTCTTCCAATTCAGCTTCTGTGTGCTGCCTTTATCAGCTCCCCTTTCCCTCTTAGCTGTATGAAGCCTGCCCCTGCCCTCTGAGCCTCAACCCACCTGTGCTCTATTGCTTCCCGGCTCCCTACCTTTTAGTACATTTTACGATGTGATCAACTCTTTCATCATCTCACTGTGTAGCCCAGGCTGGCCTGGAGCTCCATTGCCTCAGCCCCTAGAGTACTGGGACTACAGGCATGTGCCACCATACCCAGCTCCATCATTTCTTGCTATCTTTCATGACTGTGCTTCATAAAACTTTCCTGTCAAACCTTTTTCTTCACATGGAACAAATTATTCTTTTTATGCATATTAAATTTTTTTGTTTTTTAAATTGATCTTATTGGTACATTTTATACACACAGTATGATCACATTTAACTTGGAGAACTTGTACCTGTACATGACACACCTTGGTTCTCATTTTTCTCCTTTCCCCTTTCCTTCCTACAACACTGTAATTTTTGTTGACATGTTCGTATAGATTGTCTGCTCCTTGTGGGTAGATACTAAATCTTTTACTGCTAGATTCATATAATAAACAGTAAGTACTCCATTAGGTTGGGTTAAGGAGCCACTCTTGCCTGTCCTAAGAAGGTTTTCTTGGGAAGGAAACCTTGGCTTTGTTTCAAGAGATGGTGTGTGACTGTCTCTTCCATGTCTGTCTCTAACCCAAGGAGAGTCCGGACTTCATCATCTTTCTTCTGACCTCTGAGCCCAGTGGCAGTGATAGTAACTCAGTAATTGTAGTTGTGAATGTTAAGCAAAGCTTCTATTCTGCCACTCTAATGCCTATTTCTAGGCCTCTGAAACAGTACTGCTTGATGTTTTTGGTGTTACACAAACTCTTGAGAATCTGTTTAAGGTTGTATATCCTTGTTTTGGCGTTTCTTTTTCTTGCCATACTGGGGTTAAACAGGATATTTGCATAAAGCTATGTCCCCTGGGCCTTTTAATTTCTCACTTTGTGACGGGGTGTCTCAAAAGTCACTGAGTTGCCCATGCTATGTTCAAATTTGTGATCTTCCTGCCTCAGTATTCCAGAGTGCTGGGATTACAGATGATCATTACCCTGCCTGGCTCCATATTCTCTTCTCTTTACAATACCATAGGCTGCATGAAAAGCTGAGCCTATGCTCATGGTCCTTTGAGGCCCTTGAGTCCCTGACTGTAAGTATCTCTGTAGCAGTGATTCCAGGATTCCAGTATATTTACACATACATTATATGGTACTTAGTCTGATACTATACTTTTTTAATATTTTGGGGGGGGTACTGGGGATTTAGCTCAAGTGATACTATGCCAACCTTGGATGCACAAAGGCCAGAGTTTGATCCCCACTACCGCAAAAAAAAAAAAAAATTGTAGCAAATAATGTTTTTTTAACTTTATAATTGATTGAAATTAAACCTTTATAATAGAAAAATAACTTTTATATATACTTGTACAATTTGCCTAAAACCATTCAACAGAAATGCATTCAAGGCTGTTTCAAGTGAAATAATAACCTCCAGTCCTTTACATGTATGTCTGTTTTATCATGTGGCTCTGTCTCTCCGTTGAGGTATACAAGGTAAATGGTTGCAGTAAAATAAATACAACAGATAGTACATGTGTATCTTAAGCAACTCTCTGGCCAGGGTTTGATCTTTCTGGTTGTTTGGCTAACTTACCATAGAAGCCATCTGTTATTCCACTACTGGTTGTTTTTTATTACAGTTAAAATAATCTGCCAGGAAACTGAGCCTTGTACTAGTAAAATTAACTCTTTCACCAAAGAGGTTTTATGTAAGTGGATTAAAAATCAATGACACATTCAGTTTTTTAATAAGTCCCATATTTAGTACAAAATTTATAAAGTGCTTATTTAAAAAGCTGTTTGACCATTATGAGAAGGAACATCAAGCAACATTGCAAGATAGACAGTGTCCATGTAGCAAAAATGATCTGAGCTGTGTGTGGGCTCATAACCAGGTACCAGTACTTGCACCACTTCAGGCCATGCATTTTTTGACATCTATGAAAAAAAAGTTGAAAGAAGTTGTGAGTAGTGGGTTGCTTTTTGCTCTCGCCTATATATCAGCTGTCTGAAACACTTGTTTTTCTCTCATTACATACAGTGCTTGGCACACAGTTGGTATTTCAGCAAATACTTGATGACATTCATCTTTTTCCGAACCCAATAAATGTCTGACACATGGTTTATTGCTCAGTGAAGGTGTTTACAAGATCAAGGGAAAACAAAAGGTTTTTTTTTTTGTTTTTGTATTTTGGAGACGGGGTCTCACTTTGTAGTTCAGGCTGGCCCTGAACTCATTATGAAGCTCAGGCAAGCCTGGAACTCAGCAGTCCTCCTGCCTCTGCCTCCTCTTGAGTGCTGGGATGACAGGCGTGAGGCACCACGCCCAGCACTCTGGTATGTGGTACTGATTGCCGGTGAGCATGAGTCACCATGCCTGGTGTTGTATGTGGTTACTAGGGATGGAACCAGGGACCTTGTGCTTGCAAGGCAGGCTGGAACCACTAAGCTAAATCTCCTGCCCAACAAAAATGTTTGACATCAAATATTTGTTGGTTGAGACAATAGAATGGAAATCATGTATCCTTTAGATCTAAAAAATTATTAAAATGTTTTTCCTTAATAGTGTGAGAACCTCGTGTAGATGGAGGGTGGTTGGGAGAGCCTGAATGTGAAGAATAGCTGTGTTTGATTTTAATTAACTTAGGTTGGCTTCGAAAAGAAGTCAAACTAAGCAATCACATCTACAGAGTAAGTGT
>PVIC010007021.1:0-52394 GCA_004025085.1 Thryonomys swinderianus | reverse complement strand
TCAGCCCTGTGGGAGCTGAACCTCCTTTTATAAAACAAATATTTATGTAAGAAATGCAGCAGCTCCTACTTGAGTGTCCTGAAACAAGGGCCATCACGGAATCTACCAGTACAGTAGTGAGATTATAGAGGAGAAATGAAAGCAAATCGCTTGCGATGAACGGTACATCTTTTCTGCGTGCAGCCTCCGGGCAGGAAGCAGCACAGGACGCAGCGCCGCTCACGCACCTGCAGCTCCGGGCAGAGGACGGGAGCCCTGCGCCTGCAGAGGGCACAGTGCCCCGGGTGACCCCAAGCACCCGGCACTGCTGCTGCCACCGCGCGAGCTGACTGGCAGCAGTCCGCACTCTGGATCGAGCCCACAGCCCTGGCAAACGTCGCCTGTGGGAGGAATTTCCATCTGATCTCCTTCCAGTGCCTCCACTGCTGCACGGCCCAGGCAGCAGCCAGCGGGTGAAGACTGAGCTCTGTGGGCAGCAGGGGGGAGGGGACGCAGCCCCAGAGCGGGTGGAGGGCGAGCCCCGCTTCCCCTGGGTGCCCGGCCCAGCTTCAGAGCTGCGCCGTGTCCCTGAGTGCCCTCGCCCAGATGGCCACTTAAATTCACAGTAACTTTAAAAATCCACTCGATTCACATTCCCAGAACTTGCCAGTCGCATGCAGCTGTGGCCACCACCCTGGATGGCGGTGACAGGACGCCGCCCGGACGCGCACTGGGCCTCTCTGGTCTCACACCCTGCCCGCGCGGGAAGTGGGTCCCCTGGCTCCACGTGCGACGCCGCCCTGTGACCGCCGCATCCCTGTGCTGCCACGGGCCTCGCCTGGCCCGCAGTGCCCCCTATCTGTGTCGACGGAGCCCGGGGCGATGTGGGGCGGTGCTGTCCCGGCGGGCCTGGGCCTTGTCCCTTCACAGCCCGCCGAGCTGGCCTTGCTTTGGGCTCCGGCTCCACCTTCTGCGTGGGCAGCCAGCTCTTCCCCACGGTCCCTGGCTGGATCCCGCCGGCGCTCACCTCCGCCGGCCTCTCCGCTCGGCTGCTGCACACGCTGCCCGGCGTCCGTCGACTGTCGACCTGTCGGGTTCCGCCGCTTCTGACTGACTTCCAGCTGCCTCCGCTGGTGGGTCGAGTGCTGACGGTGCCCTCGGAGCAGAGCCCCGGGCCACACGCGCAGGGCTCTGGGCCTCCCGAGGGCCGGAGGGCACCTGCTCTTGGAGCACGGACGGCAGCACAGTGCCCCCTGCACCCGCCGGGTGCAGTGCTTGCAGAGCCAGTGCCACCGGCCACCACTGCTGCCAGCCCATCGCCGGCCACCTCTGGAGAGGAGGCCCGTTAGGGGGCGTCAGAGGCAGCCGGGAGGGTGGAAGGAAAGGCAGAGGCTCTGTGCATCATGAATGACTCATTTCTGACTATTTCTCCTATTTCCACATGGCTTCTCCATTTTGTCTTCCCGAGCACACGCCTTGGATTAGCATTTTGCCAACATCTTCTGGCACTCCGTGCCCGCAGCAGCCCACCGTCTGCTCTCTCTCATCAGGGTGCGCCGAGGGCTCAGAGTGGGGACGCTGGCACCTGCCCACCGGGCCCTGGCCCTGGCTCGGCACCTCAGCTGGAGCGGTTCAGGGCCAGGCCACCAGCTCTGAGTGCCCTGCCCACCTGGGAAGCGGCGCTGCGTGGCACTTCCCGGCCACCGTGGGAGCTGACGTGAATGAGGGCGCCCACGGAGCCCACAGAATGAGGGAGCCCACGGAGCCCACGGAACGAGGGAGCCCACGGAACGAGGGAGCCTACGGAGCCCACGGAACGAGGGAGCCCACGGAGCCCACGGAACGAGGGAGCCCACGGAGCCCGCAGAGCCGCAGACCCCGCTGCCTAATGAGCAGCAGGCAACGGCAGAATCATCGAGTGATGATTTGGGCCACTTGACCGACACACAGAGAAAAGGTGCCGGGAGTGGAGATTGTCTCAAGGACTGCCGCGGCGTCCTAATTTGCACTTGGTTGAGAAAGTACAAAAATGAAAGTGGCGACGTGCTCTGCAGTGTGACTGAATTTTCAAAAAGTCGGAGTAAAACAACAGAGGGGCATCTGGCATGTTAATTAATAGGCTGGCACAGGGAGCGGGTACCGTGGAAAGTCAAACAAAGAGCCCAGAATAAAAGGGCTGCGTTCGGAGCCGGGAGAGGACATTCCCCCCCCCCCCCCAGGCGCTGCTCTCCACGGCCCCAGCTAGGGGGCGACTGTGGCACTCAGGACCCAAGTGCGGGGCGCCCACCGTGTCAGCCTCTCCACGGTCACACGTCCCTGCAGCGGGCAGGCGAGGAGGCCGCTCACTGCTTCCCTGGTGACCATGGTGATCGGGGGGCACCGCGCAGGGACCGGGCAGAGGACGCTCCCGAGGGGGACACAGACCCGGTGACCCGGCCGGGAGGGAGCGCCCGCCCCACTCAGGAAACCCAGGAGGTCCCGGCAAGACGGGGAAGCAGAGGAGGGCGCTCTGGCCGGCCCGGAGTCACACGAGGACGGACTCAGGGTCCAGCTGAGCAAGGGCCAGACCCAGCCAGGGCGACCAGGCAGCGCCGGGGTCCGGGCTGCGGGCGGCTCCCGCTGCCGAGGACCAGGCTTGGGTGAGAAGACAGCGGCCGGAGCGAAGGGTGCAGTCGGGCTGCATCCGCTTCGGAGATCAGGTCGGTTCGGGTGAAGCCAGAGAGCAGGGCGGAAGGAGGGAGGATGGGGTGAGACAGGGGACCCCAGGCGGGACAGGAGAGCGCCAGAGCGGGAGGCGGGGCGTCTGCCAGTCCTGTGGCCAGAGGCTCGGGCGTGACAGCAACACACCGTCCGTCCTCGGGAAGGGAAGGGGCGGGAGGGCGTGCGCCCCGACAGTCCTGCTCTGCGCCGCCCGCCCTGCGGCCTCCCAGGGACTCGGGTCTACTCCACGCAAGTCCGTGCAGTGTCTCCTGAGCCGACCGTCCTCAGGGTGAGGACTCCGCCTGGGTACTTCCGAGAGCCCCGGCCTGGCCGCCGTGTCTCAGGCCCAGCTTGATCCGCTCCAGATCAGTGGCGACTGAGCTCGCCGGTCAGCGCTGCGCGGCGGAGCCCAGGCGGGAGGGCAGCGGGACGGACTGCGGCTCGTGGGGCCCGGCCCACCTGCCCTGCCCCACCCTCTCCCTGATGCTGGGACTCGGGTGTGGGGCTGCGCTCTGGGTCCCGGGGTGAAGATGATATTGTGGGTGTTGCCTGGGCCGAGGGGGCCATTGGGGAAGCCACGCCCACCGGGTGCCCAGCACCCTCTATGCCCACAGCGGTCCCTACATTCAGTCCTGCTTAGAGACGGAGCAATTTCTAAAACTCGGGGCTCACACAGGCCTGTCCCACCCCTGCACTGGCCACATGACAGGCGCCCCTGTCCCCAGCAGATGTCTCCACACACACACGGAACTGCCAAAACCTAGTAATTTAATAACGGTGACCGCCACGCCCCTCATTAGCAAGGTCTCTCTTCAATCAAAGAAGACTCGGAGAGCAGGCTCAGGCTTCACCCCTGGGTGCCGCTGCTGGGGGCCGCGGGGTACCCATCAGAACACGGCGCTCGATTCCGTCTGAGACCCTCCAGCCACACAAGGCGGCGGCCGTGCCCCTTCCCGAGAACGCGTAGCCTCAAGGCCTGTTAGCGGACGGGGCCTCAGGAGCCCGGACCCCTCAGGCTGAGCGCCCCTGTGCAGCTGTGTGGCCCCGGCCGGCCGGGTCACCTCGGCTGCCGGGAACCCTGACCGCGAGCGAGGCCGTGCTCTCGTGGTTTCAGAACGTTGTTGAGGAAGAAACACCAGAAAGGCGGGAACCTGTCCGCCTGCCGGGTCCCACGCTGGGCCGGTGCTGAGCCCCTCTTCCCGCCCGTTCTTACCATGGCCAGGGGGATCACGCCCACCAAGTCCTTCTGCCTCACGTAGATCTTGGACACGCCCAGGTCGGAGGTGATGTCTCCGGGGTACTCCACCTGCCACGTGACCAGCTGAGTGGCCGGAGGGTCGCTGGGCCCTTCGACTTCCACGTCGATCTGCATGACTTCCTCGGAGCTGCTGCCTGCACTGGAGAGGAGGAGAGGAGAGCGACGTGAGGGACAGCGCAGCTGCAGCCGGACGAACCCACGCGTACCACCAGGGCACAAGCTGCCGAGGCGCTTTCAGGACAAGCCAGCACCCGCTGCTCCCCACACGTTCGCCTGCCTCAGACACCTCAGGCCGGGGTCCCCGCCCCCTCTTCTGCAGGGACTGCGGAGAATGACAGCAGACCGAGGCCGCGTTCCCAATGCTTTCCAAAGTGCTCTCCCACCGGGAGGTGAGACACCGCGAAGCTACTCGAATTAGATCTCCTGACCGCAGCAGTGCGAGGCGGCGCACAGGACGGGCACAGCCAGCTTCGTGCCCGACGGCGGTCAGCAGCCAGCGAGCGCTGGGGCAAGGGGCAGCCCAGGGCGAGGGGCAGCCCAGGACGAGGGGCACCGTGGTGACCAGGGGTGCCGCCGGGCAGCAGCCGGAGGCGCAGAGCCTGTGACAAACGCCAGGGCTCCCAGCAGCCGCCTCCAGCGCCGTCGCTCCGGGCTGCTGCGCAGGCAGTGAGCTCCGTACGACCTGTGCGTGAGGGCAAAGCCGTGGCAGCTGCTCCCCAAAGAGCTACCGAGGACCGAGGAAGGACCGTGGAGGTTCGGGGACTCGGGGACTCGGGGCCCGCCCTCTGCACCCGCCTCCACGCGGCGCTCGGGAGAAGGGGCCCTGACGGCCGCTGCGCAGGACTCGCTCGCTTGGCCCTTCGCAGGGTGCAGGCTGCGGGCGGGGTCAGCTCCATGGCGCCTCACTCCGCTGGAAGGCGGGGGACTGAGGAAGGCAGGGGAGAGGGAAGACCGGGAGGAGGGAGGGAGGACGGGGAGGAGGAGTGGAGCACGGGCCCGTTCGTCTCCGAGCAAGGCGCCCGCTGGCCGGAGCTGAAAGAAAGGCTCGTGAAAACCGACCCCGGCCCCTCTGCCCCGTTCACCAGGTCTGGCGCCGTGTGGCCTCTGGCTCTTCCCCAAGGTCAAAGTGACCACGAGCGGAAACCATTTTGAACAGGCTGAGGCCATCAAGGGCCGGCGTGCGCAGCTTGTGAGATCACGCAAGTGGCCCCAGAGCTGCTGCGGAGAGGGCGGGGTGAGGAGGCGCGCGTGGGAATCCTAGGGAGCCCCGCAGGGGCTCGGGGCCGTGTGCCCTCTACTGTAGCAATGCTGTAGAAGTGCAAATACGCAACGTATTTTCCATCATGCCTTGTATACGTACACTCATAAGATGTAGCACATTTCTCTCAGCATCTGGCTTATGCCACTCAGTACAGTGTCCTCAGGCTCATCCGTGTGTGACACGCGGCAGGATTTTCTTTTTAATGGCTTCGTACTGTTTCACGCACGCGTGCGCACGCGCAGGCATACCCTTCCCCGCACACAAGCCCGCACAGTGTGCTCGCGGGTCCCAGAGGGTCATCACCCGCCCCTGGAAGGAGCCCGAGCGCCTCAGGCCCGGGGCCCCGACCAGGGCTTCTTCCCACCGAGAACGCGCGGAATCCCGGTGCTGCCTGGCCCTGTGGAGACCGGTGCACATCTCCGCTGCCGCACCGGCTGCGCCTCCCACTCGGTCCCGGGAAGTGGATCTGGGGGAGCACCGGCCACGGCCGAGGTCGCGGCCCAGGGTCCTACGGGGCACGAGCCTCTCGGGCCAAAGCCTCCCCCGCAGCTTCACTTCCTCCCAGAAACTCCGGCCTCAAACAGCTGAACGACCCCTGGGTCTTCGGCCTCCAGACAGACCCGCCCGGCCGCGCCCCTCGCACAGGCGCCGCAGCCCGAGCGCTCCTCCAGCCGACAGACCGGCCAGGGCAGCCGCTCCGTCCTTCCCGCCCGCCGCAGCCTGAGCAGCCTCTGTGGGTTGGGGCCCCGCACCCAGCTCGTCTGCAGCAGGGCGGCCGTGGGCCTGCTCGGCCCGAACCCCCGCCTTGTGGGTGAGACGCCCACACGGCAGCCAGCCCGGGCCGGGCAGACCTGGGAGGTCAGTGGTGTGAGCCCGCAGCCGGAGCCCCGCCGCTGCGCGTTTCCCGGCCTCTCCTCACCCGCCTGGGCTTCTCCCAGCCCGGGGCTCTCGGGCTCCTTCGGCCCGCTGTGGGGTGAGCCGGCTGTCAGTGCCTCGGCCTGCGCGGACCAGAAAATCAGTGCGATTTGAATTTTCATGCCTTCCATGAATACTCGGCACTTGAGAACCTCCAGAACTCCTGTGCATTTGGCAATAATTACTGCTCGTTTCTGCGCACCTCTAGGGGAGGGCTGTGCCTCGCAGGACGAGCGTGTGCGTGGGTGCGTGGCTGCAGGTGTCTGCGGCTGCAGGTGTGCTGTGGAAAGGGCCGTATTTATTGTCTTTTTTCAAATCCGCTCACCACAGAATCAATCTCTGGTACCTGCCAGAGGGAAATGTCTCCTCCTGGGAGGCAAAGGCAGTGGCCTGCACAGACATTTCTAAAACGTGTCTGATCAGAGTCACAACTTCCCACCTTTCCCATGGATTGGGATTGCCGGGAGGAACTTTAAAAATAAACCAATGACAGACCACGGTCACGGACTCCTGATGGGTCCCGAGTCAGGCCAGGACAACCTCCTCCCTCCCTTTCTCCCTCCCTCCCTTCTCCTCTTTGCCTTTCTGTTTATTTCTTCACCGGGAGACTCAAAGACGCCAAGATCGTAAATGAGCGAGTCAGAAGTTCACAAGTGGGTATGGGCACCGACGTCCCTGAGCAGACTCTATAAAAAGGCATTAGAGCCGGGCGTGGTGGCTTCCGCCTGTCATCCCAGCACTCGGGAGGCAGAGACAGGCAGATTGCTGAGTCCAAGGCTTGCCTGGGCTACACAGTGAGTTCAGGGCCAGCCTGAACTACAAAGCGAGACCCCCGTCTCAAAAAAAAAAAAAAAAAAGCATCAGAGAGAAAACACTGCATCGGTGGACTTGGAGGCGCAGCCCGGGCAGCCTGGTGAGGACACGGTGAGCTAAGGAGACTTCCGAGTGCCCACGCCCGTGACCGCGGACCCGGACGCAGGGTCCGGGGTGAGGACGGCCCGCACTGCCAGGGCCACCTGTGGAGGGTGCAGGCCCCGCCGCGGCCTCCAGCCTCCTCCGCCACAGCTGAACGCAGAGAACCCGGCGGGGGGCTGGCATCCTCACCTGGCGGCGCTGTCTGGCGTGGAGGACACAGCGGGAAGAGGCCGGGGGCCGTCTCGTCGGACACCGGAGAGCGCTCTGCCATCAGTCCGGGGCTGCCAGGGACGGAGGTCGGCCTCGATCTGGCCACTTCCACGCTTGCGTGCGGCCGCCCACCACGCAAGGTCCCGAGCAGGAAGCCCTGCGGGGCCTGTGTGAGGACCCAAGCGGGGCCCGGGGGGCCAGGAAGAAGCCCTCTGCGGTGCGGTCGCCTTCGGCAAGGAGGCCGGTAACAGCTCCTTCCGGGCCGTGGCTTCTCCTTCCGTGCGGCCCTCCGCCCTCTGGACTTGAACTGTAAGGCTTTTCACAAGAAAGCGTCCTCTAAACAGCGAGGCAGCTGCCGGCAGAGCGCGACACGGTCCTTCGGAAACTGTGGCCCAGGAGGAAACGGGGCCGCAGCCCCCCCTCGCGCGGCGGCTCCGAAGCCCTCAGTGGGGGCAGAGCGGCCCCACCTCAGCAGATCCCAGTGCCAAGAAAGGATGTATTTTTTTCAAATCTTATTTTAGGATATTCGTGCATCTGCTTCCAGAGTGCGGCAATAATTAACCTTTATTGGGTATTTTCATGTGTCACACACGGTTTTGAGAGTGGTTTATGTCTTATGTGATTGTTACGGTGTTGCAGTGTCTAAGATCAGGCTGTCACTCTCGGTTTACAGAGGAGGGTCTGCGCCCAGAGACGGTTGCCAGCGGGCTCGCGCAGGGACCGGGAGCCTGGCTGCAGCACGCACGGCGCCCTCTCGCCAGGGCCCGGAGCCCGGGCGCCTTCTCTCCCGCACCGACACAGGCTGTGGGTCACAGCTCACTGGCGACTCGGACGCTTCAAAAGGATTCTGAACAAGCGAAGCAGGAGCGGTTTTACAGCAGGATACTTTGAAATTGGCTTTGCCTCGAGGGCGCTCTGTTTAAGTCCTGTGATGTGTCTGTGAATCAAAGCAGAGACGTGGACGCACGCGTCGGATATGAAAGCTTAGTGGCGCGCTCGGAGAGATCAGACGCCACACAGACACCGGCCTGGGGGCGGAGCTGTTCGCAGCCGCGGCCGAGGTCCAGCCATGGCGCAGAGAGCCGCCCGCGTCCTTCCCGAGACCGGAAAGCCCGCACTGCCCGGCAAGCCCTCGCCCAGCGCGCGCTGACCACACTCCCCCCGGAACCGCCGCGTGGGCGCCTGTCTTCCAGAGCGCGTGTGGGCGTCCCGGGCAGCGCGGCCGGGCTGGGGACGCAGCGAGACTCCCGCTCCGACCCCGGGTCCCCGGCTGGCGCTCTAAAGCGGACACTGGCAAGAGTGTGGGAAACACAGCCCCGCCCTGAGCCGCGTCCAGGCCGCCCGCCGCGCCCCTGCCCCCCGGCTCCCACCGCTTTGCTCTCTAGAGACCTGCGCCTGCGGCCGTCCTCAGGCAGCTCTGAGACCTGGGCTCACCTTGCCCACCGTGCAAGAGAGGCCCAGAGGCCCCCACGAGCCGCCCACTGCGCTGGCGTGAGAGCGGCCTGCATGCCCGCACGGGCTGGCGGTGAAGGCGCGGCTCGCGCCAGAGCCCCCTGAAGCCCCTGTGCCAGGGCAGCGTGCCGCCGGCACTTCCCTCTGAGCCCTCAAGGTGCCCACGTGGCCCGACGCAGAGACGCTCAGAGGTGCAGCCCTGGAGCCAGTGACGGGAGGGCGTGAGGGTATCTGGAGGCTCCTTCGGCCTGGCAGCGGCGCCCGCCTGGCTCCCAGAGGGGCTCCCAGCCTCACCTCCCACGCGCACATCTCCCGTGGAAAGGCCGCCATCACCCTCTCCCAACCCCCAACTCATCCTCAAGATTAAAATAAGGATATTACTCAAACAAATTGTTTCTTCTTCAACATTATCACACTATTAAACTTTTCCATTACTGGCATATTTTTCTAACTTTTTCATTAGCATTTTCAGTACAAAACCTTTTATTATGAGGTAAAATATGCATGACTCCTTTAATGTATGTACTTTATAATGAGATTTTTTTGTCACCATAAATCTGTCTTCTTATGTACTCTCTGGTGACCAGAATGAATCTGGAAAAGAAAATGACGAGAGGCTGGAAGCTGAGGTGCTGCACTGTTTGCCCCCGGCTTTCCTGTTTCCTGTCCCGTTTCCCATCCCAGCGTTCTCTCCACCACCAATCAACTGATCAGCCGATCGGTGATCCACTCGCTGTCTCTGGAAGCCATACCACTGCTCGGTCCCTGTCTGGCCGGTGGGCGCAGAGATCCCCGGTGAGCCACAGGTGAGTGCGACCGAGCGGTGGCTCCCTTCCTCCTGACCGTGCCAAGGACACCCCCGGCCAGCCCCCACCGGCCACGCGGGAGTCCTGTCCCCTGGACACTGGCAAAGCCTCAGGCGAGAGCCTCCCCCATCCAAGCCAGAGAACGCGGCTTTTCCAGAGCATGCCGCATGCGGGGGGGACAGCACTGACGAGGCAGCGAGCCGGGGGCCCTGGGCACAGACGGGCGCAGGGCTGTCTGCTGAGTGAAGGGTCCATTTCGGGGGACCCCGTGTGGTTGCACGGCCGGGCCAGGGCCCCTGTGGAGGCTGAGCGGCCAGAGGCATCAGAGAGCCGGGACCCAGGCAGCCTGCACAGGAGACGGGCCAGGAAGCCACGGCACCTTCCAGAGCCCTGGGCAGCACTCAGGGGCTTCCGGCTGGATTCGGGCCACAGCTTCTTTATGCAGCCCTTCCAGCCAAAAATGGGCTTTATATTTTTAATATTTTTAAAAACAGATTATGTAACTCAGCAAGTCTGTGGTCCATAAGGCCTAATATATTACTGCCTCACCCTTTACAGGAATAATTTGCCACCTCCTGGTGTTTACGTAGGAGAAATGGGAAACCACTCTAAAGATAACAAAGCACCGTTTATTCCGGTACAGAACTGCTTCCGGGGAAGGTGTCGTGAGGCCCTCAGACTCTCGCCGCCACGAGGACAGAGGGCCTGAGACCCGACCGAGGCTGCTGTGCCGGGGAGGAAGGGTGGACGGGGCGCGGGGGCGTCAGAACGAGAGCCTGGGCGGCCGGTCTGTACCGCAGGATGACGGAGGCCACAAGACGATCCTCCCTGAGGTGGGGACACAGGCCAAGCTGAGTTTGAGATTCTTGCAGAGAGAAAAACAGAACGGAAAAGGCGTTCTTTTGGATGACGTGTGGCTGCCGAGCTGGCGTTGGGACCCCTGAGAGCTGCCCAGAGTCGGAGCACTGCATGGCACCGCCCTCACAGCCAGGAGAGGGACCAGCAGGCCGTCCTGGGGGGCTGGTCGCCCAGGGTGGGGTGGGGCGCCGGGGACCAACAGCCAGGCAGTGGGGTGGCGGGCACACACGGGAAGGCCGGGGCTCCTGAGGGTTGGGTGTGCTTCCCGGGAGAGAGGGGCCTGGCGGGGGCTCCCTGTTCCTGAAACCGGAGATCCCACCCGCCTTCCGCTGCGCCGGCCATGGGTCCCTGGCCGGGAAGCGCACGGGGCCTCCAGGCCAGGCCCCGGGTGTGAGGGGCAGGAGGGGCCGCGCCCAGGGCGGAGTCCAGGAGGGGAGGGCACCAGAGCTCCCTTGGAAACGCATCGCCACCGTCTCGGGCGGCTCTTCCGTGGCCCCACGCTGCTGCCCGCTTCTCTCCCCGGCCTGCTGGCGGAGACCGCTGTGGAGCTTGTGCCTCGGCGCGGCACGCTCCTGCAGCAGGCCCCTGCAGCCCGCTGGGGTCCGAGGCTGAGGGCGTGTGGCCTGGTGCCAGCCCAGGAGACGTCCTTCCTGTGCGCGGCACCCTGGGCACAAACGCCAGGACCTCACCTGCAGGGGCACCTGACGCTTCCACGTTGAAGTACGTCCGCTTGGCGGCTCCCAGCGAAGGCTTAGGGTGGGGAAATGTCCCTGGGGTTTCGCTGCTAAGAATGGACAGAGCCGAGAAGAAGAAGTGAGTGAGCCAGGTGGGAGAGTCACGGGACACACAGCCGTCGGGTGCACATGTGAGTGTGCGTGGACAGTGAGGCTGCCGGCAGGGCGGTGCGGGTGCTGCGGTGCACTTCCGGCTCTGGCGAACAGCGCGGTCACGCTCCTGCTCAGCGAGGACCCCTCCTGCGGATGTGCCCAGAAAGACGCCCAGCAGGGACTTCACCCGCCTGCCCGACACCCACCACACCATGGGCTGGAGCAGATCCGCTTCCGCTGCAGCAAAAGGGAAACGGGGAATCTGCAGCAGGGCGGGCGAGGTGTGGGCGCTGCTGGCATCTGGATGTGGGTGCGCACTGCACTATCGGTGCCAGGGCAGCCCCTCGCCCCACTGGTGTCATCAGAATGCCATCCTGGAGTCCTGTTCCTGTGCAGAATGTGCTAACAGCAAATACCTCGTGGGTCTACCGCAAGGGCATGTTTCAGATCTTGAAAAATATCATTTAATAAGACTAGTGAGTGTGACACCAGAGTAAACTGTATTACATGGTTCACACACAAAATAACTCACAAATCTGGAGAGGACAGGGTCAGACAGGGTCCGTGTTCCCAAAGGAAAAAGGGCGCAACGAGAAGTCTCCTAATTCGAAACCCACTATGCTGTCATGAAGAAAGACCTGATCATTTGCAGGAAAACAAATCCTTGAGATCATGTGAAGTGAGATAATTCAGATGCACAAATTTAAATATCTCATGGTTTTTCTTACATGGGAAACTCAAAGTATGGATACAGACCAAAAGGAAAGGCACATAATAAGAAACAGATACTCCTCAAATGGGAAGAGGATCAGGAGACGGAGCGGGGCGAAGTGGCTGAAAAAAAGGAACCACACTGCGTTATTCACATATGCTGCCTCCACAGCAGGAAGATAAATGCTATGCATTGCGAATGTGTACTAATAGATTGAAAAAAAAATCTTGTGACGATGCCACAGAAGCACAGGGTTAGCCTTTGAAAAAAATCTGATGGAGACACAGGTTACTTTTCCAAATTGATCCAAACTGAACTTTTCTGCGAGATCCGCTCTCCTGTCCAATCACTGCTGGCTGCAGAGAACAAGTCCAGGGCTCTAACAACAGCTTTCGTTTGTTTCAGATGGACCAACCTTATCTTCTCGGGTTTAAACTTCATCTTTTACACAGGTTAGTTTCATTCCAACCTCACTTATTCCTGTTTTTATGAAGTGCTCTTCATTTCCTCTTCACCTAGACTGACTCTGAACGCTCTCTTCAGGGTGTCGTTGTCCTCAGGTGCAGGGGGGCCGCGTGTTGGAAGTGGACAGTGAGGGGAAGGGAGCGGGAGTCAGACGGCACTCGCGAAGCAGACTTCCGGCACTCGCGAAGCAGACTTCCGGCACTCGTGAAGCAGACTTCCGGCACTCGCGAAGCAGACTTCCGGCGCCAGCGATGCCCTGAGCCTCCAGAGCCACCCCACGCACGCATATGAGCCGCCCGAGCTTCCACTCAAGAGGTGGGGTCTGCTCCAGACACACGGCAGGAAGAAAACAAAACGAAATCTCACATCTCCACATCGTGACATTTTCTTAAACATATTCTTTTGGAGATAGAGAGATATTTTATTTTTATGTATTACTTTCTGTTGAAAGTTTTTTTTTTTTTTTTTCCCTAAAAAACCCTCAATTTGTATGCCACAGACACATTAGCATTCTTGCCAGGGCTGCGGACTGTTGGGATCAAGTCTCGTCTGGATAAACAGGTATCTGGGATGCCATCAGCTCTCGCCGCTCAGCATCTGCGATGAAGCCCGGACGCCGCTGGGGAAGGAAGCACAGCGTCAAGATAAGGCGCGAGCGGCAAAGCAGGTGGGCAAACCAATTACACGCCATTAGCTCCGAGCCTCAGAATCTCCGCTGTCCGGGGAGCCGGGGATGGAAGGGCCCGCTGTCTCTGGCCAGCTGCTCTGCACTCCGCCTGCTAACCAGAATCAGTGCTGCACGGCCCGGCCTCTCCTGTGGACCTGCCGCTCGGGATTTCAATTAAAAAGATTTCTTCCTCTCTCTCTCTGGGAATGTGGTGCCTCCTCTTAGACCACACCAGCTACTCATTTTTTTTTCTTTTCCAAGAGAAAGCACACTGAGAGGGATCTAGTCAGGATGGATCGTAAGGCAAGTCACAGAGAGACAGCTATGCGTGTGAGCCCAGCATCTATCTCCACAAGGGTTCTGGTGCCGCAGGGACCCCCCCCCTCCACCGTGAGGCTGCTGGGCCGTCTTCAGCGGGCAGCCAGGTTGGCCCCCAAGTGTCTACACCTGACGGCTAAACTGCAGGTGAGAGCCGGAGCGTACAAGACCCCACACCGTCAGCCTCACTCTGACTCAAGCCCCGTGCACACTCATTTTCTTTACCTCGCCATGGTCGCGTTAGGCACGTGGTGGGAGCGCTGCAGTAGAAAGACGCGCTCCACATTCATCTGAAAGTGCAGACAAATCACGAATTGAAGGTGATGGCCAGGGCTGCACCAACTTGGGGTTTTCCATCTCCCATCGGACGTGACACATGGAAGCGTGGCGAGGCTCAGGTGCCCCACTGCTCTGTGACAAAAACCAGCTCAAATCCATAGCAGCAAGTCCTCCCTTCAGGAGTGGCCTCCGTGTCTTTAGCCGCCAGGGAGACATCACGCCGGGCCCTGTGACCAATGCATAATTGTGTTCCAGCCTTCAAGTGCGCAAGGTCCGAAGCTGAGGAATTAATTTGCTGGCTGAGGTTAATGGAATGTCAATTAATTTCTTGGTATAAATGTCAATACATTCAGTTAAGCCTTGTGATTTAAATATCATTAAAGATAACTTGAAGTCACTATTGGCTTTTTCGTTCAGGGTCTGATGGGTGATTTACTAGGGTCCTATGAAGACGCATAGGAGCGGAGCTAGCGATTTGCTTCTCTGGTCCAACCACTTGAGTAAGTTTATGATCTGGTTTGTAGGGACACAGAGCTAGCTGCATCTTATTTTATCTTGGGCTTCGGAATCCATCTGTTAATCTTCATACCTCACGTCTCTCGCAGAGTCTGCACAGCAGAAAGGTTGTCTTTGCGCCACGGAGTCTGTCCGGAGGAGGCGGTGCCGCAGCAGGGAGGCCGCGCTGCTGACAGGAGGCCGCGGAGGGGCGCACACCAGAGGCAGCCCTGACTGCGGCACTCATTACTGTATGCAACCCTCAGCACTGAAGCCTCGGGTTTGAAGCTATGAAATTGTAGGTGTCCCTTCGGAGCTCTGTGGGGCCCCTGAGCCTGCTATGTGGGTGCACCGAATAGCTCCAGGGGGTACAACTCAGTTAATCACTGTGGCACACCTTTGTACCATGCAGGACAAGAACAACTGTCCGTGGCCACCCTAGTGCTGTCACTCACGGTCAGCTGAGATCATCTGCTCAGGACCAGGCGTTAAGGGCTGTGCCTATGTGATCTTCGCGAAGGGCTGAGAGGAGACCGCTAGCACAGGCTCGCAGAGCACCTGGGCACCAGACACGGGGTACAGTCTTGTGCTTCCAGGGTGAGCGTGTGTTGCTTTCTAGCTGCAGGAGGGGTTGTGCTGTGATCGCTCCATGTCTCGCACTGAGTTGTGACTGCTTCTCTCACCAAGGGCCACATATAAGAATGGAAGGTGCAGGCACCTTTGTGCTCACAGGGAATGCCTTCATCTCATGCCCAGCGCTGGAGTGAGTGCCACAGGGACGGGGCTGGACTCCCACCCCGGACACAAGGTCTAGCAACAGTCACATGAAGGTGACTCAGCCTCCCCTGGGCCAGTCACCTCTCCAGTGCTCCTTCCAGAGTGGGAGCTGAGTCACCACCCTCGGATATCCACACCCCAGTTCACGGAGCCAAGGATGCTACCTGATGCACTAAAGGGAACTTTGCAGCAGGGATGAGGTTGGGGGTCTTGAGACAGGGCCACCTGTGCGGCCCTAAACGTGATCATGTGAGTCCTCACAAGAGGAAGGTAGAGAGCTCCGACTGCAGAGTGAGGAAGGCCAGAGAGGGCGGGAGCAGCAGAACTTGGCGTGAGGCTCGCTGGAGCTGCAGGCAGGGATCCCGGCCAAGCGGACAGCCAGGCAGCACAGCAGACGGAAACAGACCAGGCACTCTCGCCCTGGGGTGAACCGGGTCCTCACAGGGGCACACGTGGGATTTCCAAAGTGGGATCCTTCTCAGCCACAGCCCTCTGCTTGTTTTTCCTCACATCACTTCTACCACAACAAGCTCAACAGTAATTTGTCACTTTATGTAAGGAAGATAATTAATTGACATCAAATATATAATACTTAATCTTGCAATAACTCAATACATTGTCCATGGGAGTAATCAATAAACACACAGCCATGCTGAGATGTTTTGACTCAGGCTAAATATCTTCAGTCGTGTCTACACAGTAGACAAAATCAACATTTCAGAAGAGCAGTTTCTTACATCAGCGATATGTTGGGCCTGACCTCTGTTATCTGATGATGGGGTTCCACTCCCTTTAGCTTGTCACTTAACTGGGCTGGGTGTGCAACCTACTGTGCACTCGTAAAACATTCCTGGCATGATTCCAGAGCACAGTGACAGCTAAGGAAAGCTGTTCAAGAGCCACACGGAAGCCACATTGTGTGGAGCAGTTCATCCAGCCAGACTTGGGGCCCACACATGGAGAGCACGCTGTGGGACCCAGATGTCCTGCTCCTGCCCAGCACAGTGGGCTCCCTGAGGCGCTGACCGCAGCGTGGCCGCGGCCTCAGCCCCAGAAGCTCTGGCTCCTTTGGTCTGGGTGGCCTCTGAGTATTACCAGCTACGTGGCACTCCTGCTTTACACCGCACATGTTGGGACCACCCTGGTTGTGGTGGCCCCAGAAACCTGTCCTGGAGGCTTCTGTGGGCAACAGACATCTTAGAGGTGTCTGAATTCAAGAGGACATCTTAGGGTTCTGCATCTTATGCCTGAGATATCATGGGATTAAACTTCCAGGCTTTCTGGGAAGTGTTAAAGAAACAGTGGGACAATACTATGTATTCATGATTGTTGAGAATTGACAATAGCCCCCCTTCCTTGGGGATCAGCAAATGAAGCCCCTTCTGTTCTCTTATCAGGAAGACTTGCTCAATGCATCTGTAACTGCTCTGATTCACTCTGAGGCTCTTGATCACATTAGCTTGTGTGCTGCCAGCCGGGATATCAAGGAAGAGACATCTGGTCTACCTCCTGCGATAGGCAGAACTGAGGAATTTCCATTGTGACCCTACCTTGATTTTCCTCTTTTATACCCACATTACCTTGTGCGTGAATGCCCTCACCTGATCACTCTTCTTTTCTTTAGCTGAATATGGTCATCAAGCCACTTTTAAGTCATCTGTGGATTAAAGTTAAGGACAAATAAACTAGGAAATACTATTCTCAGTAATTTTGATCAGTGATCCTCATCTTCACATAAAGTCAGTGCATCATATTATTTCTCAATTTCATAATTTTCTGCTGTTGGACCATGCCTCGAAATGTTTGCAAAGATCCTAAAGAACAATATTTAACAACTACAACCTCTTTTCTCTCTTAAGACTGGATGGAAAAAAGCATTTCTCAAAGTGAAACTTCAAAATGTACTGGAGAACAATTAGGTGCCCCACGCCTCAAAGGAGACCGTAATTAAAAGATGAGAAGAGGATTGGAGGGTGAGAACGTGAGCACCCCACGCCCCGCTTTGAGTCCCACTCCCGCGTGGAACGTGGCTCTTCCAAAGTGATCAAAGCAATGTCACTTCCAGAGCTCCTGCTCTCCTGCAGCAGTTCTGCCACCCGGCACTCTTCAAACTAATTGAAAGATGTGGACAGCCTGTGTTCTGGTTCGCAGACACTTTAAAGTTCTCAATAGCTAGGAGTGGATTTCTTGGGAGCTAATCAAAGGTTTAAGAGGGAACCTGAGACGAATAATTTCAAAGATAGCTGAAAGCCGGAGAGCTGTGGCTGAAATAGAAAATTAAATAATAGGTTCCCTTCATGCTTTGCTAGTCCCTTCTCAGGGCTGCCCGCCCTGCAGCCCTCTCCTGGCCGGCTCTGATTGGAAGAGGGCCGCCCCCCCCCCCATCTTCCACTCAGCCTCTACGGCTGTTCATTGACCACACTGCAGGCCTGGCAAGACCGTTTCCAGTGTGGCCCCGGCACCACCACGGCTGCCTGCTGGTTTCCAGCGGGAACCACTCGCCCTGCGAATTTCACTTGAAACAAATGGCTGGGGCTGGCACGGTAAATTTCAAAGTAAATGTCTTGAGCAGGTTTGAAGATGCACATGACACATACAACGTGTTTTCAGACACAATCGCAAGGTGCCTTTGGCCCCTGGATGTGGCTGCGCTTCCTCAGGCCCGCCTCTGGAGCTGCGTCTCAGCGCCACCCACGGCCACGTCCCGTGAGCCCGGCTACAGGGAGTGAATGACGGAAGGTGTCGCCCGCGGACAGCTTCTGCTCCAGTGGTGACTTCGTACCCTCAAAACTCTAGGTAGGTCTGTCTTTCTGATTGTCAATTGTAGAGCTGAATATGGCCGCAAGTCTGCTGTCAATTCGTACATACTCAACCGTACAAACATGCCTACATATATGCACCTGCACGCACATATGCACACATATATGTACGCACATACACTCCCACGCCCAGTCAGATCCGGTGGGTGGTTACATTGCAAGATGACAGATTTTGCTCCATAAAAACAGAACGCAGGACAGCGTCTTGGCCCAGTGCTGTGCCTGTCTCAGGGATGGCGGCGGGTGAGGGAAACGGCTGGAAGGTGTGCTGCGGCCCTGCTCGGAGAGCGGGCGGGAAAGAACCCTTTGCTAATGGGTCCCGCCCCAGCACGGGGCTCATGGGAAACTTCTCCAGTGGCTCGGGAGTGGGGGTGGCGGGCGGGGGCCGCTCTGCCTGGGGACGCATCGCCAGGGGAACCACGAAGAGGGCAGCTTCTAAACACCATGAGCGCACTTCCCCCACCCAAGAGTGTCCGGCCAGCCTGCCTTCTGGTCTGGGTCCCCGCCGGCTGTGTTCTCGCATGGTGGAGGGCGAGGTGAACCCATCACCTCTGCATGAGTGCTGCCCCGGCCTCTGCACCTGCCCGCGGTGCCGCCTCTTAAAACTCACCTGCACCTTGGGCCAGGCAGAGGGACCCAGTGCTCAGACCCCTGCAGCCTGCCAACCTGACCGGGGGCTGCTTCATCTCCGTGTGCACGGCTGGCTTCAGCTAGTGCCCCAGGGCCCCTGGGTCTCAGGTCACTGCCACCCAGGCCTTGGTGCCCTGCCTCCTCGGGGGTCGGCCCTGAGCTTCTTTGAGGCACTGCCCTCCCAACTCAGTGTGTTTGAATCTGGCATGACGATCCCGCCACTGTGTCCGTGTGACTCAGCCCTTGACACTGGGCTGCGAGGCCACTGTTGGCCTCTGATGCGTCCAGCCACAGTGCCACTGAAGGGGCGCTAAGGGGCGGGACAGAGTCCTGAATGTAGCTGAGCCTCCACTCTGCCAACAGGGAAGGCCCTACTGACGGGTGGCCAGGGCACTTGCGTGACATGTGCACCTCTTCAGGGTAAGAGGGAGGCACCAGGAACCTAAGCACAGTCTAGAAGGATGGCATCCGCCGTGAAGGGGTAGAAATGCCATGCGTGATCCGCTTTGCTTTAAGGAGCTGGGTGTGGTGACCAACCGGAGTCTGAAGGGTCGTTCATTAACTACAAACATTACGAAGAGGAAGTCTGCGACATAGTTCAGGTGGCATGCTTTCTTATTGGTAGCCAGGGCGATAGCATGTTTTTTTTTTTGAGACAGGGTCTCGCTTTGCAGTTCAGGCTGGCCCTGAGCTCACTATGTAGCCCAGGCAAGCCTGGAACTCAGCAATCCTCCTGCTTCTGCCTCCCAAGTGCTGGGATGACAGGCGTGAGCCACCACGCCTGGCACTGTGGTATGTGGTATTGATTGCTGGTGGGCGTGAGTCTCCACGCTCAGCATTGTATGTGGTTACCGGGGATTGAACTCAGGACCTTGCGCTTGCGAGGCAGGTGCCGGAACCATTGAGCTAACCCTCCGGCCCGATAGCGTGTTTTATACTCTCTGACACCTGGGGTCCAATAGAAGATGATAATAACAGTATTGGTTCATAGTAGACTGCAGTGAGGTGCACCTTAGATGTTATGTGTACAGGGACTAATCAGTGAATTATCTGCAGAGTTCACTTAACAAACGAACGCATTATCCAAGCAGAAAACTCCTCCTTTCCTATAGCACGCACTGTTGAAGGGACCAATTAACAAAGACCCCCCCCCACCCCGTGTCCCGTTGCTACCGGAGCGCTTTAACTGTAACACATGATAAGATCATCGCGGGTGGGAGCAGTCGCAGGGGACGGCCCTTCCCCGGCACAGGCTCCTGACGGCAGTACAGTGTCACGGGCAGGACCAGACACCAGCACAGTCCCTGCCTCTCACCCTCACCCCAGCAACCACTCTCCTCTTCTCCATCACAAAACTTACCGTTTCAAAACTGTTAAATAAATGGAAAAAGGTGCCACTCAGCCTTTCCCTCTTTTTTCACTGAGCATTAACTTATTGGAGACTCCTTCAAATTATTGCAAAAAATCAATCACCTATTCCTTTGTACTACTAAAGAATTGTTTTAAATAAATAAAGCAGAAAATGGATGTTGACTCTTTTGAGACTTGCTTGGACAGGCCTTCCAGACAAGAGTGTAAAAGGCACCACGTGCACGGTCTCCTGAGTGGCAGAGCTCGGCGAGGAGGCTGGTAGTGGACACGCAGAGACCACCCCCGTCGGACCCCGGTGAGAACCAGGCGCGGGCGCGAGACGGGCGCGGCCCACAGGCAAGGCCGGAAGCCGCTGCGTCCCGGGCTCTGCTTCGGACGCCCTGTGATTCTTTTTAGGCTACGGTTGTTACTAAGAGAGACGATTACACTTGGTGATTTGATTTCTCGTTTCTTTCCTCCTACAAACTCTGCTCGGTGTACAATGTCGCCGCCGTGACAATGTGCCAGAGAAAATGTGGCAGAGCGGCGGGTGGGCCTGAGTGACTCACCCGGGATTATCTGCCTTTAAGCAAAATAAATCAGATATGCAGCTTAGCCATCACATGGCTTCTCTTCTGTAAGACACTCACAGTGTAAGTAAAGAGCAAATAAAAGAGAGATGGCAGGAAGTAGAGAGACAGGTCTTTCTGAAGTGGGAAGGGATCAAGAGATGGAGGCATGAGAAGGGACACCGAGATGTGTCACGATCACGCACCACCTCCACGCGGGGAGCGTCACCGTTAGGTGCTGCGAACGTGGACTAAGAACAGAAAAAAACACGGAAGCACTTCCCTCCTTCTCACGTCCAGCCAGCGTGGGATTCCACACGGTGCCTCTTTGCAGCTACCTCGGGACACCGGTCTGCTTTTACGGAATGCATTTAACAAACGCTTCCAGAGAGCCTGCTGCCTCTTCTTCACAAGAGGATTTACTGAGCCCTAGTCTGTACACGAGGAAACACGAACACAGCACCTTGGGGATCCTCTAGGCTCCGCGTCTGGCCACAGAGAGCTCTGCGTTCTGACACACACGATAACTGCAATCCGAGGGCCTGGTCACAGCATCCAGATCAAGGGCAGGAAGTTAACAGCCTCTGCCCGGCAAGAGCAATCAGTGTGGCCTCCGGCAGCCTGCATGAGTTTCTCCCGTGTGAGTTCTGCACATGCTGAGCACACAGGCATGAAGGCCCGCGTCTGATTTCCTGCACTCATCATGGCTGCTGCCACGTCCTGCGGTGGTGTGAGGTCCCACTGGGCACGGCTCAGTGGCTGCTCCACAGGCACCTCGGTTCTCATCCGCTCGCATATATATACTTTCCCCTGGGTCTTACCCAAGAGTGCAATTGTCCTGCTCTTAAACGTTAGCGTGTTCCTGGAAAAGCTGTTCTTGATGGTGCAAGTGTTGTGAAAGCCTATTAAATTTCAGTCGCAATTGAAATTTCCATTCTGCTACCAAGAAAGAACTTAAATCCAACAATCCATTTAAGTATCAAATCCTCCCACTTCTATCTGGTAATCAAACATACACTCAGGACTAGTTTACAAAGCTCTTTCTTTGAAATTTACCACCTTTCAAGCCATAGCCATTTTCATCAAGATTAGAACATCTGATCACAATTTGTGTGAGCATCAGAATTCCTTCCAGTCCATTAAGTTGACAAGGGGTAGTCAATTACCAAGTATTACTGTAATCATCACAGAGAAAGCGTCTCTAGGCAATGCTTACAGCTTAGAGACCCGCTCTGGCAAATAATCTCCACTCGCTGCCCACCCACTGCAAGAGATGCTGTCTGGGTTTCTCCAGCTGGGTGGCCCACAGGCACACAGTCTGGGTCTTGAGTGTGAGGAGATACTGACTGTTGGCACAGGAGCTCTGGGAACTACAGATGTGGCTCTTCTGTGACATAGGCGTCATCTTTATAGTAGATAACAAGGATCACCAAGAGTCAATCTGAATATCATGACACCTCAAGTTTCTCTACCAGATGAGGAATTTAGAGCATTGGCCTCTTTGAATGCGTAGGCAGGTTTATAAGTCCAAAATGAGCACTGGGTGAAGACATCCTGAGATGTCCCTGTCCTCTCTGGCTGTGGTGCCATTGCAGTCTGGATCCTCATGGTCACTGTGGAATCTATGGTTGCTGTTGGCTCGGGATCCCAACGATGAGCAGGCGCGGTGGGGTGGCCAAGCGGAAGGCTCCAGGCTGAGTATCTAGCCTTTAGCAACAACAGCCAAAGCCCTAGCTCAGGCCTGTACCCTCCAGAGCTCAGGACTTCATCAGACTTCAATCCCTTCCATGAGCCACGGAAGTATGCCACGCCTGCCTCTCACCGTGGGGACCCAGACCAAATCAGGATTTCAACATCTGCAGCTGACTGAAGAAGCCTAAACCACACCCAGCACTGCTCCCCCAGGGGCCTCGAGGAAGCGTAGTTCTCCGCTGCTCTTGGAAGCACAGGAATTCGCCATGCTGCCAGCCCACAGAGGACACGCTTTAGCAGCACTCTCGGTGGAGACCCAGAAATGCCCATCCACGCTGCTCAGGCAGACCCTGCCCTTGTAAACGTTCAGTCAGCTCAACAGTCAACCTTCGATGAAGGTGAGGTTCCCACGGATGACAGCTGCTACTCTCTGCAGAGTCAGAAAAGCACAGAAGGCCCACTGCCACCTCCTGGCATCTGGTCCACTCAGTCCAGGTGGACCCAGGCCATCCTCAGGTGACCCTCGGCACAGCCCACACTGAGGTGCTGGGACGGAAAGGGCACCTGCCCTCCTGGGAAAGCCAGAGGATCGCATGCAGAAGACTCACTGAACCGAGAACTCACCTGCAAATGCAGGTTAACACAAGAAAGAGATCTGCAAATATGCTATAAATAAGGCCAATTCAACCCACCAGCAGCACCAAAGAAACATTCAACATCACCGGCCATTAGAGAAACACAAATCAGAACAACACTGAGATTCTACCTTGCTCCAGAAGTAACGGCCCTCATCAAGAAATCAAGTAGTAACAAATGCTGCGAGGCTGTGGTGAAGACGGAACTCTGCTCCACTGTCGGTGGGAATGCCAACTGCCATGGAGATCAGTGTGGAGAGTCCTTAGAAAATGAAAACTAGAAATTCCACTCGACCCAGATATTCCCCTTTTAGGTTTCTTTCTGGAAGAGTTAAATCGTATTCCAGAGACCCAGGCACACCCAAGTTTACGGCAGCAGTTCATAATTAGCTACCCCTCGGAAGCAGTCCCTATATCATCAGGGCATGAGTAGGTAAAGAAGATGTGGTATTTACACATGGTGGAATACTGCCCTGTCTTGAAGAAGGATGCATCTTGAGGTCATATTAAATGAAAAACATCAGACAAGATTAAGTATTGGATGGTTTCTCTTCTATAAGAAACCCAAAATGTAAATAAAGAACAAAATAAAAGACAGATAATAGGAAATGAGGAGATAGATTTTCCTTAAAGGGGAGTGGATGAAAACCGAATGAAGATATGCTGTGTCCATCCACCAGTCCACACAGGACGGCGATCATTATGGACTGAGATAAACAAATAAGCAAACAAATAAAGAGAAGCTTCAGATGAAATTAGCACTGAACCTGCTTGGGGGAGATTTTAATTAGCAGAACTGTATTCATAAAAAATGAAGTACAGTATTCAGCTGCAGTGTCCACTGGTGGAAATCGGAAAGAGCACCCTGAAACATTAAGAGTGAGTTACACAAAACAAAGTAAGACAGGCAGACACAAGCTGCCCCACAGCAGGACGGACTGGGCGGGGCCGCTGCACGTAACCCCGGAGGAAACCCGCAGCTGCCAGAGCGCCCAGGGACCTGGGCCACTGCTTCCTCTTCTCTCCAAAGGAAAGAGCGCACAGCTCGGTCACCACACCGGCTCTCAGGGCACTCGTCCAGTGACAACACCTGGCTCTTCTGGCTCTCTGCGTGGTTGCTGAAGGACACCGAAGAGTTCACATCCAAATTCCCATTCTTTGAGGGAGAAGAAAGTTTCATTTCACTTCTTTCAAGGCAGAGCGAGCTACTCAACACATGGTCCCCTCAGCATCACTCAGGGATGTGGGAAATGCCGAAGGTCAGGCCCACCCCAACCTCACAGCCAAGGCCGATGCGGCCCGTGTGCGTCCCTGCCCCACCCTACAACAACACTTTCTGATGCCCTCACCTTATTGGGCTACACGGGAACGTGCTTCTGCTTTAAAATGGTGCAGCCCATGTAAGACTTTTTTTTCTGAGGCTGTACGAAAGGAATCAGCGTTCCTATTTATTGGAGTGGAGCCAGTGGGTCTTCTTACAACAGAATGCATCGATTACCTATTGGCCGGAAGCAATTCCCTTTTTCTGAAATTGTCCATCAGGCATGAACATCCTCCAACTGCAGCTGTGTCCATCTCACCATCCAAACGAGCATTTTAAATTGCTAAAATGCTTCCTAAGCAGGCCATGCTGCAGATTTACTTGGACATTAAGGCGAACAGTCTTGTAACTCGGTTACTCCCAATGACCTGAAAATAAGCATGTTGCTCTTCTACTTCCTGCCCACCTATCAGCCTCCTAATTGTTATGTGACTGTCTGGATGATTTTTAAGAGAACAAGACTGAAATTTCCTTCTTTCTGTAAATATGCAGTGAGAATTCATCAGAAACACAAATCAGATCTCCTGTGCTCTGACAAGAGAGCAAGGAGACAAGATTAACTGCTGGAATGTGTCTCCATCTTATCTTTAGGTTAAATAATTTAGAACTTGAATTGTTTGCACAGAAGGCAAACAATATCTTCTGCTTCATATTTTATGGCTGTATTTCAGAGAGCAGCGAGCTGGAGCCGTGCTCTGGTGCATACTGAACCCATCTCCTGAGAGCCACCAGGGAGGCCCTGGGACACGGTTCACTCTCTGAAGTTTGCAGCAGACCCTACTCATTTGCTTCCCCCAGGGCCTGGCCCCTTTTGAGGGTACTGTTCCCTAATGGGTCCTGCAGATCCTCCTCTGTCCTCCTACAAACTGGTCATGTTAGAAGGAAACCTCTGGGCGGCTCAGTGCTGCGGGGACCATATGATCAAGAGGCTAACAGAATGCTAACACCCTGATCCTGATTTTGAAAAAATATTTGCATCACAGTACTGGGAATTGAACCCATGATAGGAAGGGCTCTGCCACTGAGCAAATACCTCAAGTTCTTTTAAATTTATTGTGAGACAAAAATCGCCAAGTTGACTTCAAATTGCAATCCTCTTGTATCAGCCTCCCAGGTACCTAGGGTTATAGGCACTTGCCGTCATGCCTGACTACACCAAGACCATCGTCACTTGGGTGACACTGAGAATATCCTCGTGATTAACGGAAGCAGCATATATTGCTGACGTACTGTGTAATGAGAGAGTAGGGCAATGATATCCTCCTTGGGCCTGGAGGAAGAAGGGTGAGCCACACTAGTGCCAACAGGAGAGGAACAGCGACACCAGAAACACCAACAACAGCACCAGTGTGAACATTGACTGTAGCACTGACACTGACAGACACAACACTGCACCAGCACAGACTCTCCCAGCAACACTGACACCGACAGGACCAGAAGCAATCCTCAAGCAACATCTATGCTAAAGCCAGCCTCAAAATAGGAGCACAGCGTGAAGACACTTAATAGGAACAGGAACACCAACAGCAACACGAACAGGGATAACAACCAGCACCGACAGCACCAACGCCGACCCCCACACTAACAGTAGCTCCAGTGCCAGCACCAGTACCAGCACCAGCACCCACCCTAGGACCAGCATGGCACTAACACCAGTGCTAGCGATAAAGCCAACATTAGCACCAACACTGCAGCCTCAGCGGGAGCAGCACTAACCCTAATGGGCCGACACAAAGCCCAGCCCTGACACCCCCACCAAGGCCAGCGTTAGTCCCACAGGACACCAGCCCCGGGAGGCGTCCGGAGAGCGGCGGCCTCCCCCCCCACGCTCCCTCCGGGCACGCTCCTCCGCGTCCTGTGAGTCTCAGCCCTCCCCTCCCCCTCCCCCTTGCGGGGTCGCAGAGCACACACGCACCCTCCTGGCTGGTCGGCAGCTCTGGACCCTGTTTGTGCACTAAATCCTCCAGGTGTGTTTCGGATACCACGCCCATGGCGGGCCCCGGCTGGTCACAGCAGCACGTCCTGCAGGCCTGTTGGGCGTAAGAGCTCATTCACCGTTCTGCCGGTGTCCTTGATGCCGGCAGCCCCTGCGCCCTGCCCTGGTGACGGGGCGGACCTCGGGATGCGACATCCTCATTTACAAACATGCGCCTTCCACCTGGGTGTTAGATCCAGGTCCTGAGGGCCAGGGGCAGTCAGGGCAGGTGTGAGAATGATGGCAGAGGAGCCCAGTGTGACACCCAGCGGTGCCCAGTGCCGAGGACAGGGCTCGTGAAGGGGCACAAGGACCCTGGGAGGCACACACCCTGCCACCTCCAGGCTGGTGACAGTGACGTCTGGCACTGCCCGTCGATTTCAGAAGCCTAGGAATCTCGGGGCCCCGGCGGTCAGACAGGCCTGTGACCAGCACGATTTTAAACACGGCTCCCCCCACGCCGAACGGGCCGGTGGAAGCCCTGCCTCGTGAGAGATTCAGCCCGGCTGTCGCTGGTCCCGCAGCTCGGGTTCTCGGAGGCGGGGGCGGCGGCCTGTGTCACTGGGCAGGCTCAGAGCCCACTGCGCCTCGGCCTGCCCACCGCAGGGGCCGAGGGGCTTGCTGTAGACGCCCGCCGCGGCAGCGTGGGAAGGGCCCGGCAGCCTGCCCTGCCCTGCCCGCCTTCTCCCGGGGAGTGGGGCTTGCGTGGCTGCCGGCCGCTTCTCGGGGGGAGGCCGGGCCGGCGCTCAGGTCCCCAAGGCACCCTGCCGGCCTCCCGAGTGGCTCCCCGTAGAGCGAGCCTTGGGCAGCGCCTCCCGCGGGGTCACCTTGCGCTCGGCCGCTCCTGGCACCGCAGGCGGGCGTGAGACGCGGAGCTGCAGAGGCGCAGGCCGAGCGCTCGGCTGGGAGCAGAATCCCAGCACAGAGCTCGCCCGCACCGGCAGCCTCGGCAGACGCCGAGACGACGCGCAGAGCCCGCGTTCCGGAAGGCGCCGCTTTGCTCCCCGGCCGCGGCCTCCGCAGCAGGCAGTCTCAAACGGAAGCCTTGCTTCGCCAAGTGGCCCGCGGCGAGTCCCCCGGCTCTGGGCGGACGGAGGGCGGAGACGCGCCCTCCCGCGGCGATGGCCGCCTCTCGGTGCACTTTGGTAAGAGCGGGAGGGAAGGGCGCTTCGAGGCCTGCCTGGGCGCAGCCACCACCGACGGGCTGGGAAGTGGGGGCCCGCCACTGGCAGCAAACTGACCTCAGCCGGCACCTGTTTGCAGGGCGCCGTGCCAACCCCACGTCGGGAACCAGCACATGTGTGTCGTATCGGGGTCATTTCTGGTCCCCTCTCTCCCTGTCCCTGTCCCCGTCCTCTCCCCTCAACCTCACCCCTAAAAATCTGCCTCCCTAGTTCCTGCTGCTCATCCGTTATCTACCCTTATTCATACTTTGGGTTATCACAGAAGAGAAGCCACGTGCTGTTTAACCTCTGGGTCTAACTTACTTCACCTAACGTGACGGTCTCATGACGTGTCTACTTTCCCGCAAGCGACATGATGCCACTTTTCTTCCTGGCTAAACAGAACTGCATCACATGCACACACCAGGTTTGCCTTAACCACTCCTGCGCTGATGGACACTTAGGCGGTGACCGCAGTGTAGCTAATGTGAACTGCACTGCTGTAAACATGGGTATGCGTGGATCACACCGAGATGTCTTTAAGGCTTTTGGAAAGATGCCTAGGAAGGAAACACATAGGTCAAACTAGTTTTAGTTCTCTGAGGAATCTCCACACTCATTTCCGTAGTTGTTATACTACTTTACATTCTGACCAGCGATGTAGAAGGGCCCTTTCCCCTCACAGTGTCAG
This sequence comes from Thryonomys swinderianus, assembly GCA_004025085.1. NCBI lineage: Eukaryota > Metazoa > Chordata > Mammalia > Rodentia > Thryonomyidae > Thryonomys > Thryonomys swinderianus. The sequence continues at coordinate 24,655 of PVIC010007021.1, read as the reverse complement.
CAGGATCCGTTGTAATTTGATTTCTTGATGACGGTCATTTTTCTGGGGTAAGTGGAACCTCAGGTTGCTTTGGCTTGCATTTCTCTAGTGCCTAAAACAGCTTGACATTTTTTTCATGTACTCATTGGCAGTGTGACTTCTTAGAGAAGATTCAATTCAGTTCATTTGACCATTTTTTGACTGAGTCATTTGTCTGGTGCACAGTTTCTTTGAGTTGTTTTCATAATACATTCTACATGACTGTCCTTTATCAGAGGCGTGGCTGACGCATTTTTTCCAAACCTAACTAAGGAACAAAGGCTACTACAACAAAAGCAATGGCACTCTGAAGGCGGAGATCAAAGAGAACACCAGAAAATGGAAAAACAAGTCCTGACAGCTTGACTTCTTCTTTACCAAGCACACACCCTTCCTTCTCTTTCCCGACTGCTGCAGCTAATGTTTCAAGGGCCAGGTTGAAAGGAGTGATGACAGCGGACATCTCTGTCTTATTCCTAATTTTAGATGGTTTTCAGTTTTTTCACCATCTAATATGATGTAGGCAGTCCATGAATAAATGGCTTGAATCAGGCTGAGATAAGGTCCTTCTACACCTATCTTTTCCAGGATTTTGATCAGGAATGGATGTTGGATTTTGTCAAAGCCTCTCTCCATATCTACTGAGACGATCATGTGATTTTTTTTGTCCTTGCTTCTGTTTAAGCAACGAATCCATTTCCTGACTTGCTCAGCTGAACCATCCTTGCATCCCTGGGATGAAGCCTGCTTGGTTGTGCGATACAGTCTTTTGGTGATTTATTGAGTTCTGTTCACCAGAAGCGTCAATTTGAGCCATTTGGGGGAAAGGGAAGGCACCCGAGGCCATAATGTTAAGTGAAGTCAGATACACGAGCACAATTATCACATAATTTTTCTTATATCAGAAACTCAAAGTATAAAAGAGTGAAAGAGTGAAATAAAAAACACAAATAGAAACAGAGCAATAGCCTGTTGTGAATGGGAAGGAGGGGGCTACAGATGGGATGGGAGGGGTGAGGGGAATGGAGGTGAGAAAAGAGAACAGACATATGTTACGTAGATGTACTCACTGCCCGTGTGTACTACAGACGTCCACTCGCAGAACAGTGCATGGAGAGGAAAGACATGCCCTGTCCCTGGACAGGTGAAATTAACGTTGCTTGAATGGCCATCCCGCCAAGCACCACAGCTAGATTTAATGCAATCCTCATTAATATGCCAATAACCTTCTTTACAGAACTAGAAAAATCAGTCCCCAGAATCATATGGAACCAGGAAAGACCCAGACAAGCCACAACAGTCCTGAGCAAAAACAACGAAGTGGGGAGCTTTACTAGCCTGCATTTGAAAATATACTCGGGAGTCACAGGAAGTAAAGCAGTGGAAGGAGTGCGACGAGGCAGGCTGTGTGCAGGACGCAGATCGCAAGGATCTCCAGCCACGCAGGAAGAGCGCCTCTAAGCCACTCGTGGAGACGTCTGAGCTTTATCCTGCTGGAGGGGAGAGGACAGGCGCCCAAAAGGCAAAGGTGCAAAAGTGTCAGGAAAGATGTGTTCGCAAACGGAGCAATTTGTGCATGTGCGTGTATGCGCATGTGTGCGAATAAATCTCAGAAAAATTCAGGGAAAGAAAAACACAGTGGAGCGAAATGAACATTCCTTCACATAAAACTACAATAAATACACATGTATATAAAAGTAAGTCACGCCAAGGGAAGAGGGCAGAGGGACCCGAGGGACAGCAGCCGCCCCTCGGGGTCCCCGCTCAGCCCCGGGCCTCTGGCGAGTGACAGAGCCCTGCACGGTGGGCCCGGCTCCTGCGCATCCACTCCGTGCAGACAGGCTGCACCCACGCGCGAGGCATGGCGGAGAGATGAGAGCGAGCCGTGTGCAGCCCTGGGTCGCCTCCACCCCAAGAAGGGGCGGCTCAGCGGCCTCCTCGCTCCCTTTCCCGTGGGGGCAAGCGGCTCCCCGGGCTGCGTCTGTCTGTGCGGACCAGGACACGGGCCCCGCAGGAGCCACGGCACAGGAAGACCTGGCCCCGCTGAACTCTAGGGAGACCGCAGCGTCTGCAGATGGAGGTTAACTTGTGTCTTCTTTACGCATTACTAGCAGCTTTTCTTAAAGCGCCTAAGCTCGGCGCTTTGCCTAGAGGCACGACACATGGGAAGATAACTTTATATGTGAGTCTTTTTGTTTCTTAAAAATGTCCAAGAGGAAGGAGGAAGAAACTACATCCTTGCTAACATGATGGGGAGAGATGTACCTGTGCACTTAGGGCCGTGTCAGCATCATTTTTTTTACTTCCCCAAACTTCAAAATGTATCCAAACAAATATAAGGGTGGCCCCTTTTTTCACCTACTGGAAATGGTGGTTTAAAATTTGTTTATGGTACCTGGATGAGTGTCTTTACTGTTTTCTCTCGTCTCCAAATCCCAAGCAGAAAAACAACTCCATTCTTTTTTTTTTTTTGAGACAGGGTCTCGTTTTGTAGTTCGGGCTGGCTCTGAGCTCACTCTGTAGCCCAGGCAAGCTTTGAACTCAGCAGTCCTCCTGCCTCTGCCTCCCGAGTGCTGGGATGACAGGCCTGAGCCACCACGCCCGGCAACAACTCCATTCTTAACCGTGGAGGGCCAGTTCTCCGTGCCTGGCTTGCAGAGGCGGACGGAGCCCACTCTCCACCCTCTGCGGCCTCCTCGCCGCACATCAAACACTTCGCAGGTTTATTAACCTCTCCGCGTGGCCTTTCATAAATCCCTCCAAGCACCAGGCGGTCTTGGGCCTGGGAGATGGGGTTCACGGCATCCATCACTCGCCCAGCGTGCGGGCGGCCCCCGAGCCAGGAGCTGGACGTCACTGTGCTCCCGGTGAGTGAGGTCTCCAAAGCACGGCCCGGCTCACGTTCCGCATTTAACCTTCCGACTCGCTCTGTAAACTAAATGGAACATGGCCCCGGAGACGGCCGGAGTGGCGCCTGTCCAAATTCCAACGCTCCTTCTGGTCCAAACGACTCAACAGACTCACCTTTGGCAGGAGATGAGCACAGCCGGGGCAGGGAGCGCTGGGCATGGCACCCCGCGCCTCCCAGGCCCTGGGACACGTCGGCTGATTGGGGCCTTCCACAGAGCGCCTGCCGCCCTTGATCCGGAAAGCTTTTCTTCCCAGCGCGGAGCTGCGTCCGAGCAGGACGGAAGGTGAGGCCTGCGGCAGGTTCCACTGCGAGAACTCACGTCCGCGGTGCTGCCTGGGGCGTCCCTGGTCCCTCTCAGGACAGCGGGGACCCAGGCGCTGCCCGGCGGGCATTTCGCAGGGCGCGGCTGTGGCCGCTGCAGGGCAGGTCCTAGGGAAGCAGCGTGTGTCCGTGCGACTGTCGCGCGCCTCTGCCTGTCCTCTGAGCCGCTCCCAACACCCGCCTTGGCTCTTACGCCCCACACGGCGCCACCTTTGGTGATGAGCACTCGGCTGGGGGAGACGCGCTCTTGTGGAAAACAGGCCGTCTCTGCCCTTGTTGGACATTTTTGGCTCCAAATGAGAGAAAACACCACAGGTGGTGGTTGAAGTCAGGAAGATGTCGTGGTCGAGGCCTGGAGAGGGCTGGTCCGCCCGAGGGACGGCCTCGGGGATGCAGGCTCCTTCCCCGCGCACAGCCTGTCACGCCCCAGCTAGGTGACAGCTGCATAGGCTGCAGACGGCACCTCCTCCCTGCACCGTCCCGAACCCGGGCCGCAGAGAAGCGCAGCTCTCGGGAGCCTGTCTTCCCGCACGGGGGAAGCACGACCCTCCGGGAAGATGTTCGGCAACTGCGTCCTTAGGTCTCTGGACGGCGGGTCCCCGCGACCCAGTGTCAGCAGGGGTGGGGCCGCTGCCCCTCCGTGGAAGGCCGGCACAGGGCAGAGGGGTGACTGTGAGGCCCGCTGCGGTACAGGACCTTCCTTCGCTGAGCCGGAATCCAGGCTCCAGCGCCGTAAAGAAGGACAGTGTGTTTCGGCTCGTGTGTCCGCGGGTTCAGTGCATGTTCAGCCGCCCGCTGCTTTCAGGCCAGAGCAGATGCAGGAGCGTCTGGGGAAAGGGCCCAAGAGCGCAGTCCTGTCCCAGGAGACCTGCGCACTCATGGCGGCCCCAGCGGGAGCCAGAAGGGAAGGGCAGGAGTCCCTGTGGCTCACCGACACGCACCGCGTGCCGTGCTAATCTCCCAGGCCTCTCTCAGGCCAAGGAGGCTTATAATCAACCCTTGCAACGCACCTGGCACGGCGGGAGCGGCTTCCTAACCCGGAGGAGACAGGACATTTGAGTCGCGTGGCGAGTGTCACCCCTGGGGAAGACAGGAGGCCTCCTGGGAATCGGGGGAGGACTGTCCTCTGCAAGCTCACTCCACTGGGAAGCTTTCATCCTGCAGACGTCTTATCCGAATCTGTTCTCATCTCTCCCTAAAGAGAACGCTTCACAGAAGTTCATGTCTGTTCATCTGTTTACCTGTCCATCATCTATCCATCCATGTCTTGCAAAGAAAGAATTTCTCAAACAAAATTCCCGTCAGTTTTTATCAGAAATTTGAAAAAAATAAATTAAAAAAAGAAATGCAAAAAGTAAAGGTGTACAGATAATGAAACTAATTTTGAAAATGGAGAGCAAACAGGGAAACATCGACAATACTGCAAAATCATCCCAGTAAGAGGAGAACCAAGATGAACCAGGGGAGTGGACAGGCAGAACCAGACAAAGGGGTATTTAACATGGTACAGTGGGTGGCATCACAGTCCACAGGAAAATGCTGGGTGAGGTGCTAGACCGTGGTGATAGACTGTGCGAGGGAACGGTGAAATTACAAATCTCTCAAGCCGTGTGCGATAAAAATCCAGTCTGGAAATGTGGCTCCTTTCAATATTTTCCAGAAATGAGATGGAGAGTGGGGCTGCCCAAGAGCGCAGTCCTGTCCCCGGAGGTGGAATGAGCCTTCGGATGCCGAGCGGGGGAAGGCGAGGGGGAAACCCATGCGGTAGCAGCTCCGGAGGTCGCCATCCCTCCCGCGGGCCCATCGGAGCGTTTTCTCGGCCTGGACGCGAAGCTGGCACAGGACTCCCGCTCGGTGCACAGTGGTCTGGAGCGGGCACCACCGTGACACCACTCTTCCAAGGACAGCCACTGGGCTATTTTGACAGCAGGAACGATTCATTCCGCACCTCAGACATCCAATCAATGGAACTCAGGCTCCAATTTACTCAGCATCGGTATTTTCCGATCTTTAGGATGGAAAGAGAGTTGTGTAATTTGCACTTTCTTGGAAAAAAAGTGCTTGAGGAAAATATATAATCTGTATGCCAAGTGAAATATATAATATTTTTTGAATTAGCTGTAAGTTGTTCCATTTGAGTGGGAAAGCTACCAATATCTTAGTGGGAAAAATGTGAGTCATATCACGTTGGTCATTTAGTAAGTAGTCAGTGAGGAAAACCCAGAACCTAAGCGGTCTGGCTTCACAGAAGTAGGAAGAGGGCAGCAGCCTGGACCGGGTCCCCGTGAGACACGGGTCCACCTGGGGACCTGGGCCGGGGCTCCGGGCTGCCCACCGCACTGACGACCTGCGTGCTGCACGTCCCTGCCATCCCTGGCCTTCTGCTGCCAGTCTGGCCTGGAGGAGGCCACACGGTTGGGCGACGGAGCAAAAGCAAAGCAGTGTGACGGCCGCTGTGTGACCACAGCGCTGGTCAGGAGCACAAGCAGGGGCTCAGGACGCTGCAGGGTCCCGGAGCGGTGAGTACAGGACCGTGGGAGGTGCCGGCATGCTGTAAGTGTGCGAATTACATTAACTCATGTCATCCTCAAGCAAACACCTAAAGTCGAGGGGCCGTTATCTTTAGAAACAGAGAGGGAGGGGTGCAGGGCGCGCAGGCCGCCCCTTGCAGGCCACCCAGTGGACAGACGGCCCGGGGCCGGCCCCGGCAGAGCCGCGCCGTCTTCATCCCTCCTGGCAGGGACCCTGCCGTCCTGCCTCCCCGCTCTGTGCGACCGGAGGACGTGAATCTCTCCCGCTGGCTCCCAAGTGAGGGACCGTGTGGGCTCCCTCAGCGGCTGACCCTGACGGCGAGCGGCAGCCTGATCTCAGTGCAGCCTGGGCACAGGGAGGGCGGAAACGGCCGTGCCTGGGGCTGTGCGCAACCCGAGTCCCCGGAGGGGAGGGGTCCTGAGCTGCCCGGAGGAGCCACTGCTGGAAGGGTTGGGCTCTCGGCGGGAGCAGCTAAGATCCCCGGTAGAGGAGACAGACGGGAAAGAAGAGAAGCTCTCCGCCGGCCCTGCTGCTCCCTTAACCGCTTTCCTAAATGCGGCCCCGAGGGTGGATGGCGGAGGCCAGACTCCCAAGCTGTGTAGAAGGAGTCCCACCCTTGTCTGCTCCTAAACGGCTCAGCAAGCTTCTCGTCAGCGGCCAAAGGAAGCTGTAACCTCAGACCCTCGCGGAGAGGCCCCAGGGAGACGCCGCCCGGACAGACCTGAAGGCAACCTCCCTCCGCCCTTTCTGCAGACGCAGCCTCGCAGCCAGCCCACGTGCCTGTAGGAATTCTGGACTCTTAAAAATTGATTTCAGTGGTCTTATTTTATTACATATAAATCTAAAAATAGAGAAATAGCTAATTGATGGATGCCACATTATTAAAATACACGCATCTCTTTCTGTGTCTGGAAATTCCTGCTTTTGTGGGAGAGGTTTGCCTGGGGCTGGGATGGAGCTTCTCATCAAGTGTGTGAGGGGTTCTGGGCTCGACTCGCTTGCAGGTGAGGGCAGCCTTCCTGGGGCCCCTCCTCTGGGCCGCCACACGCCACGCTCCGTCACCCTCCTGCTCGCCGGCTCTTGTGCCCGGGCCCTGCAGCTCTGTCGAGCGAGCTCACCGCTGCCTCCTGGGTCAGCACCAAGGACAGCGCGGTGCGGGCGGGGCGAGCCTGCTGCAGACTGAGGGACAGGGTTTTCCGGCCCAGAGCCAGCCACTGACTGTCCTGGGTGTGGACTCACTGGTTGGAAGCATTTCATTCATTACTTCTGTCCTACGAACTCGGGCTGTTGTTAATCATTTTCTCTTCTAGGCGATCTTTAGAATTATTTTGCTATTTTTCTGTGTACCCTGTTCTGATTTCTTTTCAGATTGTAGTAAGAACAATGAACTGTTATGATCTGAATTAGTGGAAAATGAGCCTAAAAGGAATTTGTAGATCACCCTGGGTGAACGAACCCCCTTTTCACACTGCTTTCCCGTCGTGTGTGAATGCGGAATGCTGAGCCAGTAACTTGCATTGCTTGTCCTCTAGGTCTTTCCTCTGGTTCACACAGCTGCTACTGAGATTATTCTTGGATGCTTCAGCCCGTTACGCGCTGCAGCTCACTTAGGCTGCCGGGAGCTGCTGCGGGGGAAATAACGGAGCCCTCACCAAGCCGGTGGCCCTGACTTCCCCGAGCGTGAGCCTCTCAGGATGTAATGCTTGTACACTATGATCTCCTTGTACAGAAAAATGGATGTGTATGAACACATATGTATGCACATGTGGGTGTGTGTGCACATGTATATGACGTGTGTGTAGATCACACTTAGTCTGAGTTGCACGGTTCCTTCGTCCACTGAGAGCCACAAGCCTGGTGAGCCTCTGCCGCGCTCCCTAGGCACGTGGAGAGGCCAGTCCTGCGGGGCCAAGGCCCGCTGTGGGGTCTTTCTGGGTCCAGCCTGCTCATTGCTCTCATGGGAATACAGACAGCGAGGAAAGAAAAGGCATAAAATCCACCTGCCGACCCCACACGATATTACACCTTCTCTCACAGACATACTTAGAATGTAAAAGATTTCTAGCTGTTTACACACCCCTATTCCAGCAACAGAGCTCACCACGTGGGGAACTCTCACCCTGTGAATACTGAGAACTCACTGAGGGAGTCGCTTGTATGAGTGGTGAACCGCCATCTTCAGTCTGGGAAGCTCATTTGCCACAGACGTAATGAAACCCCCATAGTGTTCCTACTCCGTACAAAATAAACAGCAGCGTTTCTTTACATATGGGGTGTGAAGACACCAGCTAGCTACAAATAGTGAGTATGATGTTACTTCACGTCCATATGTCAGAGAGTGAGTACTATGGAGTTAATATACAGGCATCATTCACTCAGTCAGAGACCCACGCGGACACAGAGCTCGGTGCCCGAGGGACTAGGGAGCTGGGCACCTTTGCAAGTGCACAGACGGCGCTCAAAGGGCGGTCAGATCTGGCCACCCTGCTACGCTGCGGAGTGTGACAACTTTGAAGAATATATTTTTGTTTTCTGTGTACCTTAAAATTTGAATACGTTTATCCTGAGTATTCAAATAATGACGGCCTTAATTTAAAAAGCAATGCAGTGATTTCTAGTGAGAGAGGGCACAGCAAGGCCTCTTCCCCGCCAAGCAGCTGGCAGGCCCACCAGGGAGTGTGCTGAGCCAGTCTCCACAAGTTGCGCCAGGCTGACACCTTGGGGAAGAGCCGGCCCCTGTGAGAGGGCAGCAGCTGCTGGATGCCAGGTCCAGCCTGGGGAGACCGAGCTGGAAGGCTGGTGGTCCACAGGCCCCCGTTCGGCAGCAGGGCTGGACGGAAAAGGGGGGTGGGTGGAGCGGGCAGAGGGAAGGCCCCAACGTCCCCAATGTCCCCAACGGTGCCTTCGCTCCAGGGCCCTCATGTCCCCTGAGCCTCCCAGCACAGCTGAGATGACATGGCCCCCCGGGGTCTCACAGGGCTGCCGAGGTGCGGAATGTCTGAATCACCTTCCCTCTGTGGAAGGCACACTCTCATTTCCCGTTGAGAATTAGCCTCCAATTTAAATTCTTCACCAGATCAGATCCACATAGAAGCCCTGGGATGCAAATGAGCTCATCAGTATGTCTGACAGTCACACAGGTACCTTCAGCCCTGTGTCCACTGTGTGGACTCACAGTGCATGCACTATTTCTATTGACGATGATATATTGTTCTGAGAATGCTGTCTTTCTGTTTTCACATCCCACAAAATGGTGTTCTGCCTTCCCGACGTGACTGTGATCCTCGCAGAGCTTCCTTAGTGCACAGGACGGGGCTGCTGTCCCGCTGAAGCTGTCGCAGCCACACCTGTGCTGGTGTGGGGCGTCCTGCCCAGGCCATGAGACCCACATCCAGCGACCCTACGGCTATTTCCTTGTCTGTCCCCTAGGGCCGAGGCCTGGGCTTCAAGCGCCACCGGCAGCTGTCTTGTCTGTGACCGCACCATGCGTGCTGTGTGCGAGGATGAGGTCACTCCCTCGGGGGAGACCAGGCCTCCGTGACGCTGCAGACCTCCTCAGCCCACTCTGAGCAAAGCCACTTCCTGTTTAAGCTCCGCCAGGCCCCAGAGCTAGCGCTGGCGGGTGAGGTCAGCGGAGGGACCCCACGTGGCTGCCGGCGGCAAACAGGGCCCCGCCCTGAACTGTGCTGTGAATCCTCTGAACTCCGTTTCCTTTGAAAAGCTTTATTTCTGCAAGCGACTGAAGTGACATCATTTTCCCCCAGAAGCAATGACAGTAATCTTTGACTTCTCCCATATTGCTGTCTCAAAAGCTATAGACTTTTAAAAATGGTAATTCTGGTATGTGTTCAAAAGAAAATGTCATAAATATTAAAAAAAACTTCTTAGGATTTGAATATAAAGATTACCTTTTCTTAAGTTTTCTTTTGAAAACTCACCTTGTATTTGTTCATGTAAATGTCAGAGACGTGAATTAGCTCTAGACTTTCTCCTCGGAACTTGTGTTTTTCCTACCACACCACGAGGACAGAAATAAGGATTTCACACCCCCGCGTCCCACTGCGTGACTCCCACTGGGCCGTCCCTCCGAGGATTCCAGCATCTCCGCATGACTCGTCCCTGGGGGAGCCCTGGAGCGCCAGGCTCGGAGGACGCGCCTCTGCGGGAAGCCTCCCGCGGCCTGGGCGCACAGCGGCGGCTTCTGCTAGGCGAGCGCCTTGGCCACAGCGCAGCCGGGCCCCAGTGCGCACCAGGGTGCAGGCCGTCGCCGGCCCAGCAGGGGGCGCCGCTGTGTCTGCGACGCCTCCGCCCAGCGCAGCCTCCTCCCCGTGATCTGCCCTGTGCCATGTGGCGGCCCCGGGTGGGCTGGAGCTGGGCTGCGGCTCGAGCCCCGGGAGAGCTGAGCTCTCATGCGAGCCCGTGCGGATGCTGATGGCCGCAGGAGCCGGGGTTTCCTTCTGGGGCCTCGTGCGGCAGCGGCCACGGCAAGAGGAAGGGCGTGGGGTGCGCAGAAGAGCTCAGCTTCGACGGCTTCGTCCTCGCCCCCAAATGCTGAGGGGCCACAGCAGACCCTCACCCAAGGGCCCTACGCAGCGGGTTCCCTCCCCTCCTCCGTTTTTCTTCCCTGGCTCTTGCCCGTGCCATCCCAATGCTCCTGAGCCCTCCCAGGGGCGCTCTCTGCCTGCTGCTCACGTGGCTTGCAGGGAGCTGTATCCCACGCTGCCCTTTGCACGAGAAGGCCAGTCGCGGAGCCCGGTGGAGGCAGGCGGCAACAGACCCTGGCTTCTGGGTGGGGAAGCCCCGACGCGGGGTTTGTCTCAGACCCGTTTCCTTCCGCACCTCATGGACTGCTGCGTCACCGTGCTGTTGACACGAGGGTCAGGATGTTTTGTGCTGTGCAGAATGGTGTGCTTATGCTTTTCCAAACAGCCTAGTAAAATACATTTTGTACCTTTGATACGTGATGGATATATTTTCCTGCCCCCGCACAAAGGATTTGTCTTCAGATCAATACTTCCCTTCAACGCAAAGTTGGAGGAAGACTGTTATCCTGCCCCTGTGGCCACAAGCCACATGGACACGTAACCTCCGGTAAACCCTTGGTGTCTGTGCATTTTACCTCTGCGAGTCCAAATGTTCAGGACGAGACAGTACAAACTTCACTCGAAGCAAATTTAGAGGGACTCATTTGGGCCTGGCGCCAGCCGAGCTAACTACCTGGTACCCAAGAAAGACACGGGCAGTACCTCCTATCCACCCAGCAATGACCACAGTCAAAACCAGCTCAGTTTCCTTGAACATTTTCTCTTTTAAATGCTGCTAACAATCAGAAAAAAAGAGAAGAAAACATAGAAGGAAACTGGATATATCTTGTAGCCAGAAATAGAAGTTAAATAGTGACAAACAGAATGAGATTGAAGAGTTTAGAAGGTAAAGGGTCCTATCCTTATTTAGCAATAAATGCTTAATGAATTTAATATTTACTACATTCTATAGGCACTGTTTTCCAGAGTTTTATTAATCAGATACATTTGGTTTCTCTTTTTTATTCAAATACATTCACAATTTTTTGATATGCTGACCCAAAGCCATAACAAGACCCTAGTGTACTTTTAAAATACCTAATAAAAATTAAATTGGGGATTCTTAAGCCATCCATCATTATCTATCTATCTATCTATCTATCTATCTATCTATCTATCTATCTATCTATCTATCTAATCATTCTATCTCTGTCTTTTGCCAGGGACCAAACCCAGGTACTTACACATGCTAGTCAAGTACTTTATTGCTGAGCTACACCCTCAAACTCAGCTAAAATGTAACTTTAAATTTTTTTTTTTTTGAGACAGGGTCTCACTTTGTAGTTCAGGCTGGCCCTCAGCTCACTGTGTAGCCCAGGCGAGCCTCCAACTCAGCAATCCTCCTGCCTCTGCCTCCTGAGTGCTGGGATGACAGGCAGAGCAAGCCACCACGCCAGGCACTGTGGTATGTGGTATTGATGGCTGGTGGGCCTGAGTCTCCACGCCCAGCACTGTATGTGGTTTCCGGGGATCGAACTCAGGACCTTGTGCTTGCGAGGCAGGCGCTGGAAACACTGAGCTAAATCTCCGGCCCTAAATTTTAATTTTTATTAAGGAATTGAAACCACATAGTTAAGGTATTACATATTTGAAATAATCTAAATGACCTTTTTAAAATTCCTTTTTTTCAATTTTTTTGCAAGTTATTTGTCCTTTTGTTCTGTAGGCTATTGATTACAGCTCCTTACGTATACGACACAGCTTCTCTAGCTCTGAAAGTTTCATTGCTCCTCATATTTTTATCCCATACACACATTTATGTATGCTGTCATATTTGTCCAGCTTCTCCTCTGTGGACCCTGTCACAGGGGTGAATCCCCCCTACTCATATTACAAAGGGATTCGCCCACCTTCTCTGCCAGCACTAGGGTTCCTGGCTCAGTGCTTCCTGGTTGCATTTGCAACTCTGAGTCATTTGTCATTTTCCTGGAATTCTACTTGAACAGGAGACAATTACATAATCTCCATGTGCCTCCTCCCAGTAAAAATGTCTTCAACTCCAGAAAAAATAATGGTAATTTTATTAGAAATAGATTAAATTTTGTTACCTCCAGGGTCATTGACATTATGATGTTAAAAGTACTTTAAGAAAATGGTATGTTTTTTCCATTTCTATCAATTTTGAGGGTATATTTCAGGTTATTTAGCAGTTTTCCATAGTTAGGTTTAAATATTTTATAAAGTTTTTTTTTATTTTTGCCTTTAAGAATAGTGCCTTCTTAACTGTTGTGTTGTTTAGAAATAAAGTCTGTTAACTTCATGAGAATTTTTTTTTTTTTTTTTTTTTGGTGGTACCAGGGATCAAACTCAGGGCCTTGCATGACAATTTTTTTTTTGCTTTTTGAGACAGGGTCTCGCTTGCATGACAGTTTTCACAAGCTTGATATTTTGTTAAATTTTCAGTTCCCTCTTCCTAGGTTTCCCACTTATTCCTTGAAGCTCTCTGCCAAGGACCCGCATCAGCAGCAGGAGAGGCCATTTCACTGCTCTCTCGCAGATTCTGATTCGCTCGACTGTTTTCGGTCCTTGAGTTTTGTAGCTATCACAACGGAGTGGAGAGAGCGGTGTTCTCCTGAGCTCCCGGCTGGGGCCTCCTCTCCCTAGCGACCTGCGTCCTGGCTGCGCGGTCCTGGGCCTGGAGGTCCGTCCGTGCCAGGTCCCGGGCCCAGCGCTGCCCCTGGCGCCTGCGCCCCCTTCCTGCCTTGGCCACGCCGGAGCGCCCTGCCTCCCGCTGCCCTCCTGCTCACGGCCCCCTCCCTTACTGCACTGACACGGCAGCTCCGCCAGGCAGACACCTGTGTCCGTCCCCTCGTGTCGTCGTCAAGGGTGACGGGCCTAAACTCTGGCAGCGAATAGCCCAGCAGGTCCTCTCCTGTCTGAAAAGCAGTCCGTCATGGACGCACGTAAGAGCAGTCAGCCAACAACACCAAGAAACTGTTTCAGAGCGACTCCCCACAAACACAGACCTTTCTTGATCACTAAAATTTACGCTGAACGTGTTCCATTTGGGCAGAATCTGAGTTCCCTCCCTGGGGGGTCAAGCGTGGCGCCCCCACAGGAGGCGGCTCTGTGTGCCAGGTGCGCTGCAGTCTGCTCCACACTCGCTGCCTCTTCTCCCTGGGGGTGGAACATCGTTTTGCGTGAGCCGCTGAGAATCCAGCCCTGAGGAACAGCCAGCCGGGCTGCCCCGGTGTCAGGGAGGCTGGTGCACAGGCGGCTGGGCTGCAGAGGGCAGACTTCGGTCCACACCGGGGTCTGGCGAGGCCCGCGCTCCTGCGCTCCGCGCCCCGCCTTCCATGCTGCTCTCCTCCAGAGCCGTCTTAGATCAAGACAAGGACAGCCGCATTGCCAGGAGGGGGACAGGGAGGCCCGGACTCTGGTGCCCGGTGTCCGGCCCGGGGTCCTGAGCCTCACCGAGTGCCGCGAGGACGTCGTCCTTGCTGAGTCTCTGCCATCCAGAGCCAGCCAGGGTCATGCTAATGCATTTAAAATCCTCACTCAGTATTCAATAGTTTTAGATTAGATTTCCTATAGAATTAATCAATATGCTTAGTATGAGGATGAAGAATTCTACAGCGTGGAAGCCGCAGCACCCCCAGTTTGGGCCTGAAGTGAATCCGGAAAGTGGAGTGACACGGGGGCCCTCAGGGGGACTCTCAGCACCCCTTGCCCCACAAGCACCCCTCCAGCAGCACATCGCCAAGGCCCTGCACATACTGGCTTCATGCCCAGCCCTGGCTAAGTGCAAACGGAGGAGGAAAGCCTTACCTCGACCTTGGGAAGTGTGCGCTCTGTCCGCCCCGAAGGCAGGCAGACAGCCAGTGCAGGAAAGTCTATCGCGGATGTTTGGACAGTGAGCTACTGAAACGCGCAGAAAGGAGTAATTATTCCCTCCACGAAAAGTCCTATGCATTATAATTAAAACCATCTCAGCTGGCCATGAATTAACAATGTTGTACACTCAATAGGTTCTCATACAGGAGATTCTAAATGGAATCGCAATCCTTGATTACTCCTCCGGTTGACGCACCTCGTGTGCCCACGCACACCTCGGCTCGCTGGCAGTGCCAGGCTGCATCATGACAAACAAGCTCAGTCTGCAGAAGTGACGTTGTCTGGCTGCCTCCGCCTCCGCTCTGTCCGGACCTCCTTATCGCTTGGGACAAGGCGTGGCTGGATCGCTTCTTCGGCTTCTGTGCCTGGCTCTTCCTTGGCATTTGTTACAGCATGAAAGTACACGTCCGTGTTTATGACCGTGACTTCATAGAACTGAAGAGCTGCAGCATTACTGTGCAGGTCACCTTTACCTTTATCCCAGGACCCTGCCCCGTCGCCACCAGAAGGTCTGACTCAAAAGCAGAGCCATTTCCCAGCTTCGCCGCGGTATCACTCACAAGTAAAATCGTGCCTATTTAAAGTGCGTGATGCGGTGTTTGGTACACCTACTCCTGGTATTATGTCAGGCTAGCGCCTCCCTCCCCTCCCTCCCTGAGTCACGGCTGTGTGTGATTCATGTCCACGTGTGCACGTGTACACAGAGCACATGTGGTATCTGCGCTCCCAGCAACCTCCATGGAATGACACAGTGACCACACCAGACCGGAAGGCTCCAGAACTTATCTTGAAATTGGACATGTAAACTCTGACCAACATCTCCCCATTTCCTTCCCTGCCGGCCCACGGTAGCCACAATTCTACTCTTTTAATTAAGGGTTTGAGAGTCTAAGGCCCTGCACGTACGTGAGGCCACTCGGCATCCTGTCTACCCGTCCTTCACCCAGCTCGATGTCCTCCAGCTCACCAAGCCGCCGAGTGACAACTGTCGTCCTTTTCTAGGGCTGAACTCTGTCCACCGCGTGCACACGGATGCTCTGTATCCGCTCGTCCACTGCCTTGCTCCGGACTGAGGACGGCCTCACCGGCTCCTCACTGCACCCGGGGGAGGTGACTGAGCCGTGGGGCGGGTGGTTAGAGGCGGCCCCGGGGAGCGGCCTGGATGGCCGCCTCTGTCTCCCAGGCTCCTCCCCTCTCTGCTTCCCAGACACCATGACATGTGCAGCTCTCCTGTGCCCTGGCCCTTCCAAGATGCAGTTTTTTTTCTGATTTAGTTTCAAACTTTAGTACAGAAAATTTCAACTACACATGAAAGTAAAGAGAATACTACAGTTAACCAGGGTACCAAATACTAACATCACTATGTTCAGCATATGGTCAGTCTTGTTTTAACTAGCTCAAAACCATCCCCACTGGGTTATTTTCAGCAAACGGAGACATAATAAATTATCACAATATGTATCTGTAGAAGTAAGGTAATGACTCTTGCTAACATAAGCATCTCATCACTGTGAACCTAAAATAAATAGTCAAGAAATGGTTTTTCCTTTTCACCTCTTTTCTTTATAGCTGTTTGGTTTGAATCAAAACTTAAGCCAGCAGCATGATTGCAGATATGCAGCAATGTGGTTGAGTGAAGGTACTGTGTTAAGAGAAATAAGTTGATTATAAAAAGACAAATGTCACATGACCTCACTCACATGTAGAATCTCAAAAGCTGCTGTTATACCAGGGAGAGGGAAGAACAGAGGGCACCAGAGGCTGAGAAGGGGATGGAACAGTAAAAGAATGGATTCTGGACATGATGCCACAGACGTGTAACTCAACCTAATTAGGGGGCTGAGGCAGGAGGGTCACAAGGCAAGGTCACCCTGCACAATTTAATGAGACCCTGAATCAAAAAGTAAAAAAGTAGATGGCAAGTCCTAAAACATCCATGTGTAAGCCTGCTGAACATGGACTGAAACTTCCAACCTGAAGATCAAAATACACATCTAGTTCTTTAACTTGTGGGTATTGTGTCCCAGGGAAGAAGAAAGTGACTAAGCCAGATTGTGGTGCCAAAGAAATGAGGTTGCCGTGACCACCACCTGACCTGTGTTGTCTGAGGTTCAGAAGCATTTGGATCTGGTTTGCAGGTGTTTGGAAAGGGTTAGAGATGCTGGCTGAAAGACCCCTAAGCTTCTGTGAGTCAGTCTTGAGGAGACTTTAATCACAGCTCAGGAAACCAGAATGCTGAATAGAAATGCAGATGGCTAAGTCAGGCTCAGAAGGTTTCGGCTGGGAACAAGGATTCCACTGGTAGTTGACCTCTAGGCCATGTACATTGTACACTAGCGGAAATTTTGTCTATACTTTGTTCATGTCCCAAGACTTTGCAGGAGACTAACAGTGGCAGACTAATTATGCCGGCAGAGAAAATTTCAAGGAAGCCCAATGTTTAGAGTGTGGCATAGATGCTGCTAATGGCTTAAAGCAAGATTTACACCGAGAAACAAGAAGAAAAAATTCATTTAAAAAGTTCTGCATTTCATCAGAAAATGAAACTGGGGTCTGTGATGTTTTGGCTGAGCTGAGAGAGACTGATGAAAAGATTAAAAAGAAACCAAGTACTTTGAGTCAGGACAATAGAAAAATGCCTTTAGATTAACCTGAGAAACAGAAAGTCCTTGCCTTTTGCTCTGCAAAGTGAAAGACTTTTCTTGAAAGTTCACAGCAAAATTTGGCTATGCAGGCAAGTAGAGAGCTCTGTAGCCATGATCCAAGGGGGCCTGTGTACCGTTTGACCTGGCGGCAGCACTTGGTGTTGCTCACGTGGCGCTGGTCTCAGAGACATACAGAATACAAATTTCCAGGACAAGAAAGCATCCGTCCAGACTTCTGAGTGGGCCTGAGTGTCCGGCATGCAACCCTCAGCAGGCAGTATGTGGCGGTATGAAACTGAAGCTAAATGTCCAGTATAGACCCCAGGAAGGTGGAAAAGCCAAGTACCAGAATATCTGGTGAGGAAAGCCACAGGTGATGAGAAGAGTCACCCCGAAAGACAGGCCCTCAGGGCTACAACAGGCAATGTCACAGGGATGGAGCTGCCCAAGCCATTTGCAAAGCCTATCTTTACCCTGTGGGGCTAAGGGTTTAATGTCTGTCCTGTCAATTTCTGTCTTGCCTTAGTGACATCCGTTTCTATCTGTCCACTTCTATCCAGTGTCCCGCGGCCTTTCTCTGTGCCCAGTCTGTGTGCCAGGTCAGCCGCAGCTCTGTGGGAGGATGGACCCACCACTGTGGCCCCTGGCCAAGAAACACGTGGCAAAGATACTGCATCATCTCCTTTTGCAAATACCCCGAGCAACATGCTGGAGCTTCCACAGCACCACCCAGAGCACTGCCATGTGCAAGGACAGCAGTCAGTCCTATTCCGTGCACCAGCACCTCTGCCGCACACCCCACCCCAAGGACGGGGCACGGATCCCAGGCCAAGTGGCACCAGAGGCCTGCAGAAGAAACGAAATAAAGAGCAGGGAAAGATCAGATGCTCGGCACAGCCCAGCCTCACCCAGCAGACTCGGGCACTCAGGGGCTGCGGAGGCCTGCCCAGCACACAGCTGGCGCCCCCCCTTCCCTGACATCCTTCTCCAACAAAAGCTCCCAGTGACCCAGAGCCTGGAATGTCCTCAGCACAGGGGCAGAGAAGCACCCGGGGCCGTGAGGATTCCCGTCCCCTCAGGCAGGTTCACCGTATTAGGAGCAGCACACGCCCCTCACAGGTTCCCTCCTCTCTGTCCTCCTCAGCCCACGCTCGACAGTCTGCGTGTGCGTGTGTGTGTGTGTGTGTACATTACACATACATCACAATTACACTCAACGCTGAGAACTGTACCAGCACATGATATGACTTAATTCTGATTTGTCCCCTTTCCCCATCCACCCTGCAACCTCCGCCCCTATATATATACAAGCCTTGTTTCCTTTATTTTACCATCAATTTTTTCTTGCCCCTCATGACCCCTAAGCCTCCTTTCTCTTTGACTATTTACTATTTCACAATATTTATCACGCATCCTAGAACTCATTTACAACTTCGGTTTCTCATACCGGAGAAAAGATATGATATTTACACCCCTGTGACCTATTTACTTCACTTACGAGTATGTCCTTAAGGTATGTTTTAAAACAAGAGTCACGTTGAATTTTAAAGGATGCCTTCGGAGATGCTCTTGTCTCCGCATTTGCTCTGCTAATCAAAGGCATGAACAGGGTTTCCACCTGGGGCCCCGACGCCTCCCGGGAGGCAGGTGCAGTGTCCAGACAGTTCTGACCGGCACGCCGGGCGGGGCCCGGGCTGTGACACCGCACAGGCGGCGACCAGGGATGCGGCTGGACTGCACAGCTCCCAGGGGCGGCCTCCTCCTCGGCGCGAGCCAGAGAGAGGCCGCACCTACCCGCGGGGCAGCATTTTCTGGCCGGAACGTGGGTGGGGAGGCTGGGCGAGCTGCCCCCTGAAGCCCACTGAGGTGGACCTACAGACCCTCACCGACACGCACCCCTGCCTGAGCTCTCAGTCTAACCCGGGATCCGTCTGCAGAAATGGTGTCACCGGGCAGGGAGGGCATGTGCAGAATCTCTCCGCTGGTGAAAGTGGTGGCACAGGATTGTCAGAACGTGAAATAAATTATGATAAAGCACTCTGCTGATTACTATGCATATTTTAAGAGGAAGTATTCAGTCTATACATTTCCATCTGGAAGAATATACAGGACTATTCTTAAGTGATTAAAAATAAATTAGTCCCCATTTGGGAAACAAAACATACACAAACATTCACTTAGGCAGGTGTGAGTGACGCCCGGAACTGGAAATGATGTGTAATTTGATAATTTGCTCTTTTTATTTTCCATCTCCCTGCATGTAAACACAAACAGCGTTCTGCAAACTAGGGCAAGGCCGAGGTGAAAACAAGCCACAGTGGAGTCACAGCACCGTCGGCAGCAGGAGAGGCAGGACGTCTGCGCCCACCGGCCGTCACGGCCGCCTCGGGGGAGGGGCTTGGACGCCTCCTCAGAGCCGGCGGGGGGAGGGGAGGCGCCCGGTCCGGGCGGCGTCGGGAGCCGGGAGCTGGGAACACGGAAGTGGTGGGGCGACACTGCACACGCAGCTTTACGGCAGCTTTGCGGCGGCAGCTCCAGTGAGGGGCGCTCCAGACCGCACTGGCGTGGACGCGCCCCGCACGCTCCACACCCGCCCCACCCTGGGGCTCAGTAACTGGTGTGGGCGGGGCATGCTCTGGAGGGCCACGCGCCACCCAGGCAGGGCCGCCGCTGAGCAGGAACCTACTCCCATGACAGGAGGGTGGCCACGCACACCGGAGGACACGCGAGACAGCAGTGGGCCCCGAGGGCAGCAGAGGGTCCTTGCTGCAGGGTGAAGCCTGGGCCCCACGCAGCGCTGCTGCAGGGCGGAGGGCCTGGCGGGCCCTGTCTGTGCCCCTCCATCCACCATGGTTCCCTTGTCTGTCTCTGCTCTCGGCTCCAGGTGTGCTTTGTCTCTCAAATAGGTGCTTCTATCGTGACCATTGCCATTTGCACAAAGTCCCCAGCGTAACCAAGCCATGCAGGCACCCCGTCCTGGAGCCACCAGAGCTGCTAGCAGACCTCGCAGCCAAACCTTCTTTCTCTATAAAGCCAGCTGCCACTGGTAGTTTCTTATGGTAACACAAGCTGCCTAGTACATCAGGGCATGAGCATAATCTTGTTGTCATGTTTGTTGCCTCTATGGACTGAATTCTAGGGGAAAAACAAAGCTGTACCAGTGGCAGGAAGTAGCAGCAGAGACAAGAGGAGGTGAGGAATTCTCAGATTCAGTGGAGTGAGAACACAGGACTCTCTCCTCTCTCCGAGTCCTGAGCCTGGAGTTAACCAGGCATTGGCCAAGGGATTCTGCTTTTGGTTTGGTCTTGGTCATTTTCAGTAGCAAAAGGTAAAATTAAAGTGCTTTTTAAAGGAAGAAAATATGCACTCAGAGAAGAAAATAGGTCCTGTAAATTTCCTGGGGAAAGGAAAACAAAGTAATCACGTCTCATGCTGCTGCCGCGTGATGCCGCGTGCAGGTGTCGTGACTCCGGCCGACGGCGAGGGACAGCGTCGCCTGGGTGCTGTGAGCGACTGCGCAGCTGCGGGGTCCTGCGAGGGGACCTGAGGCCCCGCCCCCGTCTCACTCTGCCCCAGGTGGCCCTTCCGTCTTAGCTCTAGGAGGAACAGAAATTTCTCCATGGGAATTTTACACTTCTATAAAAATCCGTATCTCTTAGAATGATTTCATCTACCTGATAACAAAACCGGAGAAAAAAATCCATGAGGAGAAAAATGAGAACAAATGGGAAAAAGCAAACAGACAAAAACAAGCGAAAACAAAAGGAAGGCAGAGGAGGGTCAGGTGTGGTGTGCCCTGCAGACAGGAAGCTGCTTCACTGGGTGAATTCATAAATCCATCTTCAAGTCAGACAATTTCTTAAAATCATCGTTTAAGTTGGATAATTCAGCCTCCAGGTGTGCATGGGAAATAGGTTAGAACACAATAGTACCTTATTACTAGAACACTGAGAAACACATTTCTTCAACAACAACAGCAACGCCAAGAAACAAAACCCTTCAAGGCCCGAGTGTGAAACTGACAGGATGAATTCTGAAGAGGCCGAGGCCGCAGTCTCCCATTTCTCTAGTTTTCAGTGTCGTGGCTGGTGCGATTTCGTGGCTTGCTGTTTCCTAACCTCCCTTCCTACTTGGATGAGGGAGTTCTTCATTCGTACATGTGGGGGAGGGGCCAGAACGTGCACTCTGACTTCGGCCCATTTCTTTTTGCCCCTGAGACTGGGTGGAGAAGCCCGCTGGCCACGGTCGCTCTCACGTTTGCGTCCTGATGGAGGCTGATGGAGCCCCTCTCTGGCCGCGAGAAGCGTTGAGTTTGCCATGTAACCGCGCGGGCTGTGGGCGCTTTCTCCTAGAGACGCCATTTCTTCTCATTACCTCGTGCTCACTTCCGAAGGAGCCTCCTGGTGAGAACAGCGGATTCATATAGCTACGGACACGCAGAGGGGACACAGGAAGGTGTCCAGGCACGGCCGGGCGGCTTCTAGGGTTTGGCCCGGGCACAGCTACGAAGTCCTCCACAAGGGAAGGTGCTGGAAGCAGCTGACGAAAGCTGAATTTGGGCACCGAAGGGCACACGGCCCTTAAAGTTCAGCACTGTCTGCACCAGGCCCGGTCTGCCCGGCCGGGGTGGTCCTGCCCCGTGTGCAGGGGAGGGTGGGCGGGGCGAGACCCACTGTCGGGCCGCGGGCACCACGCTGCTGGCCATGTGCAGAGGACCATTTAACAGTGGGGACTCGTTGTCAAATACTGCTGGGGCCCAAGAAACAGGCTCTGGGGCGACATGACAGGACTTCGGGAAAGCCCTTTGGAGAGGCCCCGGGAGCGCCAGGTCCGGGCCCATCCGCTGGAGCCCTGGGCAGCTGCAGGCGGCGGGGAGCCCCGCGGTTCGAGGCCCAGCGCCCACTCCCTCCCAGCCCAGCTCCAGGCGCATGGTGCGTCCCAACCTTCAGGCTCGCAGCTCTGTGAACACGGTCACACGCACGTTTGAACGGACGGACTGATGGCTGGGCAGGTGGACAGATGGGTGGATGCGTAGCTGGATGGGTAGGTGGATAGATGGGTGGGCGGAAGGTTGAATCGGCGGAATGGACGGGTGTGTAGATGGACAGACAGGTGGATGGGTGGAAGGACCCACAGACAGATGTGTAGACGGTCGGACGCAGCGGGGATGAGTGAATGAGTGTTATTTGCACACCCTGCAATGTGAGCGTCGCGAGACCATTTTCCGCCTGTTTCATTCAGTGCTCATCCCGCGACTCAAGTCATGCTGGACACACAGGCCTTTGCCAAGGGTCTGACGGGTACAGAAACCACCGAGTGGCCCGGGCCAGGTGGCCTGACAGGCCCGCCCTCCCCTCGGTGGCTCTGCGGTGTAAGACCCTCTGAGACAGGACCTAGGTTGTGTCCCCAAGGACTGGCCCTCGCAGGGGCTGTTTCAGTGTCATCCGCTCAGAGGAACTGCAGCCCCCATCGCCTACGGCTCAGACCAAACAGAAAGAGCTCAGGGCTGCGGAGCAGGCACCCGGCAGACAGGCGCACGGACAGCACACACCCACACCCCGCAGTGCGGCCCCGGCGACCCACAGCGCGGAGCCACCCGGCCGAAAGCTGGACTCGGCCGGCTCTCCACGTGCCCCCAGCCACCTGCCAGGCAGGGCTCCCTTCCACAGCAGCGGCCGTCCTGACCCTGAGCACCACGGAGTCGCCTTGCCCAGTTCTGAACTTCAGAGAAAGGCAAGCACGGGTCGAATATGCTTTCATCTTTGGCTTCTTTGTTTCACCGCTGTGTGAAATTCCCCCATCTCCATGCAGGCAACACTCTTTCGCCATCACTGCTACATAATATTCCACCCCAAATCCTGCTTCTACCCTCCTGGGGACGGGCCACCGAGCCCTTTCCGGACTGCCGCTGAAGGGGCCCTGGGACCCGCGCCAGTCTTTCGGGGCACATGTGTCCGCGCTTCTGCTGGGTAAATACCTCTAGAAGTGGAGCTGCTGCGCCACTGGGAGGCCTGTGCTCAGCCTAAGTACTTAGCGCCAGTTTTCCAAAGTTTTGAACCAATTAAACTCTTAGAAGCAGCGCGTGAGAGTGTCAGTCTTCCCAAGGAACCCGCCACCGTGTTGCGTATTAGCTCCTTTGTTTTCCAGTTGTCTCCTTTGGCGTCCCTTCCGTCAGGCCTCAGGCCGCGCCCTGCCCGGTGCCGGGGGGCAGGACAGCGGGACGGAGGAGGAGGGGCTCCACTCTTCCCCAGCACCTGCTTCCGCCACCTGGAGCTTCTGCAGAAACTGTGCTTGTTTTACGCAGAGAGGAAAGGCTTTCTCCGGAGACGAAAAGCACATTTCCCAGGACCGGCGGAACGGAAAAGCCTGTGTCCCCCACAGCAAGGCGCTACATGGTGGGCAGCGCCCAGGGAGGGGCCGTCGAGGCGCCCCGGAGGGGCGTGCGGGGACAGCGTCTGCTCCTGGGTGGCAGCTCTGCACAGCGGCTTTGGGAGGAGTCACTGAGCCCGGAGGAACTAAAAGTTCAGCCAGGCCCACAAACGTAGTTTGGAATCAAATTAACTTGAGTCACAGGAAGCAAAGGAAAAGCTATTTCCTGAGCACCTCGACTCCCGGCTTGGGATTCGAACCCCCTGAGCAAGAGCGTCGCAGGGCTGTCGCATGGGAGCAGTGGCCTGAGCTGTTTCCCGGGCTCCTCTCTGGCACCGGCACCGGACGGACGCTCGGGGACCTCACCTTGACTGCGGTGAGTCACAGGGAGGGAACCGCCCCGCAGGCCTGGGGGACGGGGGAGGACAACCCCGCCCGGGGCTCCTCTCCGAGTCACGAGGCTGGCACAGCGGCCGTGGTGCGGGAGGAAGGGACGGAAGGGGGAGGCGGCACCCGGGCTGCCGCCGAGGAGCGGCCTTGGCCGAGCCACGCACTCCCGGTGCCTCCATGTCTCTCCTCCGCGACAGTCTCAGAGCAGAGCCACGCACTGGGCAGCCGATCGTCTTGGGACTTATGGGGGGGGCTTCCAAACGAGGGGAGCCCCGAGAGAGGCCAGGGCTCCACTGGGCAAGAGGGGGAAGGATGAGGCGGAGAGGTTGGCACAGAAAGGTCAAGGAGATGGGGACCAGCACCCGCAGTGTCTGTGCGCTGTAGAGTCCTGAGCGCACATGTGGCTGTGCCACACCCTGGTCCACCCGCTGTGCTTTCTTAAACAAGTGATAAAGGCACAGAAGCCAGTTGTGTGGGTGATCCCAGAACTCTAGGGGGCTGAGGCAGGAGGATCTCAAGTTTGAGCCCAGCCCGGGCAACTTAGCAACAACTTAGACCCAGCTCAAAATAAAAAAGTAAAAAATAACCAAAAAGGGTGCTGGGATGTAGCTCAGTTGAAGGCCTGGTACAACTTATAGCACTAAAAAAATGAAACAAAACAAAATGAAATAAATCCCCGGAGCTTCAACTGAGGGACATGTCCATCAGGCTGATTCTGCACTGACCAGCATCCTTTGCAGTGAGGAGTGGTCATTCCCAGCATCCTTTGCAGTGAGGAGTGGTCATCCCCAGCATCCTTTGCAGTGAGGAGTGGTCATCCCCAGCATCCTTTGTGGTGAGGGGCAGCCATCCCCAGAGTCTGGGCCTGTGCAGTAAGAGCAAAAGGACTTGTGGCCATGTGTACCTGTTCACTGAGGACAGGGCCCTGGCTCTGGGGGTAGGAGGATGTCATCTTCCCGCCTGTTCTTGGGAACAGACTATTGTAAGGATTCAGAGCACGGGCCCAGGACGCCAGAGCCCCCCCTGCCTGGGGCGCCCTAAGGCCCGGCCTG
>PVIC010007020.1:21694-52160 GCA_004025085.1 Thryonomys swinderianus | reverse complement strand
TTTTTTTTTTTTTTTTGGAGACAGGGTCTCGCTTTGTAGTTCAGGCTGGCCCTGAGCACACTAAGTAGCCCAGGCAAGCCCCGAACTCAGCAATCCTCCTGTCTCTGCCTCCCAAGTGCTGGGGTGACAGGCGTGAGCCACCACGCCCAGTACTGTGGTATGTGGTATTGATGGCTGGTGGGCGTGAGTCACCACGCCCAGCATTGTATGTGGTTACTGGGATCGAACTCAGGACCTAAATCTCCGGCCCTATATATTGTATATTTTCTTTATCCACCTTAGATTATTTCCATTTCTTGGCTATTGTGAATAATGCTGCAGTGAACATAGGAGTTCAGATGTCTCTTCTACCTGTTCATTTCCTTTGGATATATACATTGTAGCGGGATTGCTGGACCTTGTAACGGGATTGCTGGATCATAGTAGTTCTTCTTTTAATTTTTTTGAAGCATCTCCATTATGTTTTTCATAATGGCTATACCAATTTACATTTCCACTAACAGTGTTGTAAGGTGATTTTATTTTTAGTGGTGCACAGTTAGACATATTGGGTACTACAAGTTCCAGAGGGTAGTAGGTATAAACAGGACTATAATTGTACGGATCTTTATTGTAAGGGCTTAGCATCGAGGCGAGTCATGCTGTATTAGAAATGCAGAATTTGCCAGTCTGTTGTTCCGAGCGTCCCTAGCGCGTTGAGGGCTCCAGTGCCGGAGCAGCTCGCACCCCGGTCCTGGTGGGAGATGGGGGGAGCTGATGGGGTGTGCCTTCCGCGGCGCTGCTTTCTCCTGGCGGACTGCCTGCAGCCTGTTTGTCCAGCTCCAACCGAGAGGTCTTTCAAGAAGCAGACTTTCCAAAGCGGTGGATTCCCTGGGGCTGTTGGCTGACCTGTCCCGGCCCTGGCACTGGGAACGCAGCGGTGTGCTCTACCGGGGTCCCAGGAAACTAGCGTGGACAGTCCTCAGGTGAGAGGTACGAACTCAGCGCGTACCACCGCGGCAGGAGACGGGTGAAAAGATGTGCGTCTTACAGATCCGAGGCAGGGGCGGTGGAGGCTGCCGAGAGAAGGACGGGCCTCCTTCCCGGGAGCGGGGCTGAGGGTCAAGCAGAGAGAGCCGGTGTGTACATAGAAGAGCAAGTTGCAGGTCACCTGCAGCTCCTCGGCAAATGCCGAGGCGGCATTTTAAGGGAAAGGCAGAGAAGGCGGGGGTCCCACGGTGCTGGCAGGAAACACCCTTCAGTTCTTACCTCCGGCCGCTGGCTTCAGCCGTGAGGGTGTGGCATAGACCAGGGCCGGCGGAGCGACGGAGGGAGCCACAGCGGGCCGCTTCGTCAGCGAGAGCTCTTAACGGGTGCAGGGTCACTGCTTAGAGCTCTCCCTGTGCCAAGGGTGACTGCAAAACTGAAAGAATTCATAATATGTACAAAATATCCCTGTATTATCCAAGCATTATATATATATATATATATCCCTGTATTATCCCTTGCATTATCCAAGCAAAATAGTTAAAATTTAGCAAATTATTTTACATATTTTATCCTTTAATAATATTGATGCCGCCTTTTACATTTAAAGATTTTATTCTGTAATGATAAACATTTATGAACCCTTTTTATTTTATCCACTGGGCATTTATTAGGTACCAAGTAACACACTTAGGACAAATAGCTGAGTCATTTATTTTTGACCTTGTAGAGACTCTAATATATTTGAGAGGAGAGGAAGCAAAACTGATGTAGAGTTTCCACTGTGGAGATTAGGGTTCGGATGCTCAGAGAGATAAAGGTGTGCACCTGCTGAGAAAGGCCGCAGGATGTCCCGAGATGGCATTTGTGGGCGTGAGGCGGGGAGGACGTGGAGCAAAGAAGCCTCCTGACGGCGGCTGCTGGGGCCTGGGCTCCGGCCAGGGCTTCTTGGAGTCGCAGGGCCCGGGCTGGGAAGGTGAAGAGGACCGTTTGCATTGCAAAAACCTGAGAAAGCAGACGTTAAGTGTAGAACATCTAGGAAGTTCCAGTTAATGCAAGTTCTCATAATTTCACAAATCTATCCATTAATAGCATTGCAGCACATGTCTTTACAGACTTTCTTCTGTGCTTCCTCAAACCTCTCAAACAGCAATGAGTCTGACTGTGACCCACTGTTGGAGGACTCCCCACAAGATATTTGGACATCATTCCACACGTTACAGAACAGTCTGCTGTGCTATTAATTTACATTTCAGTTTGCTATTGCATTATAGGAATGCACCATCGATTGAATTTAAGTGCTTCCTGTGCATTTACATTATTTCAAATTTTTTCATATCGTTACTACTACGATTAATATTGGAAAGTATAATACTAAGTATATAAATTAACTTGTTATTTAAAATTCAGTACATTTGATTACTTAAGAGTACTTTGTAAAGACTTTTATAGAAAAAAAATTTCATCAGATGACACGTAAACCATAGTCTTTCAGTAGCTAGACTCGTCCCAGCCCTTGGTCCCTTCCTGAACCATCGATAAAATCGTGTCCAGCTTCCACGCCCCTTCATAGCATTTGTGAGCTTTGTACTGTGCAGGTCAGTTGTGCTTTATAATAATTCCCTGTAGACTTCTTCTCACTTGCCGGAATCTAAGGTCTGTGAGGGCAAGAGCAAGCCTATCTTGTTTCATTATTCCCTTCCTATGCACAGAGTAAGTGTACCGTTGGTTTTAGAAAAATTAAACAGAGGGTTGAATGGATGCTTTAGGAGAAGATGAACAAGCAGGAACTAAAAACTGTAATATAAACAGAGTTATCCTAAGCTCTCCTCACTTTGCAGTCATAGTTAATAATATGTTTCATAAGAAGGGAAGTGGAAACGGTTTTAGTTAGGGAGAGAAGTGGTAAGACAACCGGTCACCATTGTTACCTGATGTGTATTTCTGTAAAGAGATAGATGCTTTGAGAAACTGGGACATGAATTAGTTTCTTTTCTAGTTATTTTGTTTCCAAGCCAAGAAAGCTGAATCTCTGTCTTCCCACTCACTCGGGATAATTAAGATGAAAATAACAATTATATAACTCAGGCAGCAAGAAAAGAAATCTTCAAGTTTAGCACCTTGCACGGGTATTCACAATGGATGCTTTTATTCAAAGAGTAATAGTCATGTGGAAAATATATGCAAAGAAAGGAAATTCCCTTCCTCTAAGCATCAGAGAGTTTAACATGTTACAACCTGAAACTGGAACAAGCGGGAATAAACTGGGGGTGGGGTAGGGTGGGGCAAGAAGTGGGTACATTAAACATGAATCAGACTATGTGAAGTACTGTTAGATGCCAAAATTCTGTTTGGAGAGCTTTTCTGTTTCCAGAGGCACTGGAGAAGCTGTCCTGTCTGAAGAGGTGGGGGAGCAGCGTGTTATCATTTGCGCTCTTAACATTTGACTGAGATTTCCAAGACGTGAAGTGAGAAAACTGTAGATCAGCGGTGGCAAACCTGTAGCATGTGTGCCACAGCAGGCACATGGAGCCCTCTCTGTTGGCACATGAACCAGTGTATAAGGGTTTTTCCTAAGCAGAAACCTCAGTATTCAGGTTTAATTGCATTGTTGAAACTCTGGAATAAATAAGCAGGTTTTGGGTTGCAATCTGGGCAAAAGGTTGACAATCCCTGGTGAGACTAACCCTGACATTCTCCTTTGTGTTCTCAGTGGAGGTTTCATTACCTCATCAATAGATTTTGTAGGTCAGTTTATACAAAATACAAGCACTTCATCATAAAAGAGACTAGTCATGTCATTACTTTTGAATACTTTAGAGAATAAATTTAAGAATCTCATGTCGTTTTTCTTCGGACATTATAAAATGTTGGAATCCATAGGAAGCTTAGATTTGTATCTGGTGCCTTACTACAAGTATTTGTGTGTGTGTGTGTGTGTGTGTGTGTGTGACTGAAAATTGGACCCATGCCACTCTGCCACTGAGCTATGTCTCCAGCATCTTTATTTAGTTTTTAAAATTGATTTTATCGCTACATTTTATATATACATCATGATCACACTCGACATTGAGAATTTGTACCAGTATATGACACAACTTA
Organism: Thryonomys swinderianus; assembly: GCA_004025085.1. Taxonomy (NCBI): domain Eukaryota; kingdom Metazoa; phylum Chordata; class Mammalia; order Rodentia; family Thryonomyidae; genus Thryonomys; species Thryonomys swinderianus. Next base: position 48,092 of record PVIC010007020.1, on the reverse strand, counting down.
ATTCTCATTTTTCCCATTCCCCTGCCTACCCTACAATCTTCCAGCCCTATGTACATAAGCTTTGCTTACTTTTTTTTGCCATCAAATTTTTCTTTCCCTTTACTTACCTTTCCCTTTAAATATTTTCTATTTCACAATATCTGTCATATATTTTAAAACTCATTTACATTTTCAATTTCTCATACCAGAGAAAAGATATGGTATTTACACATCTGCGACCTATTTCTTTCACTTATCAGTACATCCTCAAGGTACGTCCATTAGAGTATAAATGACTCAAACTTATTCTTTTATGGCAGAGTTATACTCCACTTTATATAAAAAAGAACTCCACATCTTCATTATCCAGACTCCAGTTGATGGGCATCTGGGTTGTTTCCAAGATTTGGCTATGACAAACTGAGCTGCTGTAAACATGGGTGCACATATGTCACTGTAATGTGAATTTTTTAATTCTTTCATGTATATAACTAGCAGGGTAATACGGGTCAAATGGGACCTCTAATCTTAATTTTTTGAGGAATCTCCACACTGATCTCCACACTGCTGATGACATGATACTTTAGAAGATCCTAAGAATTCAACCAAAGGGCTGCTAGATTTAATTGACAAGTTTAGTAGCATAGCTGGATACAAGGTCAACGCTCGAAAATCAATAGCGTCTGTTTGCACAAACAACAGACTCATTGAAAGAGAAATTGGAGAGTCAATTTCTTTCACAACAGCATCCAAAAAATGAAGTGTCTAGGAATCAGGCTATCAAAGGAGGTGAGAGACTCTACTCTGAAAACTACAGCACTCTGAAAAAGGAGATTAAAGAGGGTATCAGAAGATGGAAAGACATCCCTTATTCTTGGGTAGAAAGAACAATATCATCAAAATAGGTATACTTCCACGACTGCTATAGAGATTCAGTGCAATCCCAGTCCCAATCTCAACAGCATATTTGAGAGATCTAGAAAAAATAATCCAAAAATTAATCTGGAACAACAAGAGATACAGAAATAGCAAAAGCAATTCTAGGGAAGAAGGACATGTCAGGGGGTATCACAATCCCCAAGTTGAAACTATACTACAAAGCCACTATGATAAAACAACATGGTACTGGCACAGTAACAGACCCGAGGACCAGTGAAATAGATTGGAAGATCCAGAAACAACTCCAGATACACTAAGCCACCTCATCTTTGACAAAGGAGCCAAATATCCTCAATGGAAGAAAGACAGCCTCTTTAACAAATGGTGCGGGAAAAACTGGACTTTAACCTGCCAAAGACTAACGCTAGACCTATCTCTTTCACCATGTACTAAATATTAAAACAAAAACACTAAACCTGCTACAAAACAAGTTTGGTAGAACCCTTGGGGACATTGGCATAGGGAAAAATTTTATAAACAAAAGCTCTACACAAGAACTAGCTGAAGGAATGAACAACGCGGATCTCATTACAACGCTTCTGCACAGTAAGAGAAACCACCAGCAGAGTGAAAAGACAACCAACAGTTCGGAAAAAAGTCTTTACCAGCTGTCTCTCAGACAAAGGGCTACTATGTAGAATATATAAAGAGCTTAAAAAAATCAGCACCCCCCAATTTAAAGATGCAATTCAAAAATGGACATCTGAAATAAACACTTTTCAGAGGAAGAAATAAAAGCAACTAAGAAGCATGTGAAGAAATGTTCAACATCACTAGTCATTTGAGAGATGCAGATGAAAACAACACTGAGATTTCATCTCACTGCACAAAGAATGGTTGCTATCACGAAATCAGCCAACAACAAATGCTGGCAATGCTGTGGGGAGAGAAGAACCCTTCTCCACTGTTGGTGGGGACGTAGACTGATGCATCCAGCCCCTTGAATATTTTATTTTGAGGCAGGATATTACCAGCTGCCCAGGTTGATCTTGGACCTGCGATCTCCCCACCTCAGCATCTTTAGTAGCTGGGATGACAGAGGTGCACCATGAGGCCTGGCTAGTGGTTATTCTTTTTACCGGGTACAGCAGTAGTCATTTATTTACAAAAGATAATTTCTTTGATGAGTTTATATAATCCCCACTCTCCTTTGCTATGTGTATGTAGCTTTTGAGCAATGAATCAAACCTTTCATTGTGTAGGTGTATTTTTTTGTAATTATGTTCTTCATCAGTATAATGACTTTACTGAGGTTATTTATTTAAACTAGAACATTTTTTTATTAAAAGGAGATATTGCAGAACTGTACCCACTATGGGGATTGAAGAAAAATGACATTTAATGAAGGGCTTGTGTAAGTTCTATGCTAAAATCAAAGATACGACCTAAGCTGCAGGTTGTCTGGTTACATTTCTATGGTGTGGCTGTATTAATAGCAATTAGTAATTTCCCTTGGATGACTCTACTAATAAAGTGATCGAATGTGTAAACGGTTAGACATACATTTTTAACCAATTTTTGTGAAAGCACTTGAAAAATCACCAAATAACAAACATGCTATTTTATCTTTTAGCTCTGTATATTTTCCGTTAATAGAAGTTGCACTGTGAAATGCATTTCTGTGAATGCCAGAAACTTGTCCCCATCCACACTGAATCATGTCCTTTTTTCTCTACCTCGCCTCTCTGTAACACCAGTTGACCTCTGTACCAGTATCGTGCAAGATTACAAGTAATATGTTCAAGGCTTTAGGAATCACTGCTGTGTCCAAAGGAGTATAGATCTCCCCAGAGTAACTCTCAGGACAGAAATGTCGAGAAGGATTAAGTCTTTGTGTACAGCAGTTCTTAGCAGTGCACTTTATAGCACTCATTATTACCCGAGAGAGCCAAACAGAGAAAAATAAAGAGAATGTAGGCTATGGAATTTGAAATTATGGTTGAGAAATAGAGGCTTAGTTTTAGGCCATGATATTATACATTTGGAATTTGCTTATAAATATCACTTTTGTACTCTATTGATCTAACTTTTGTTAGATTCTTTTATTTCATAAACCAATGTCTTAACATTAGTTATTCAAGAAATACAAGTGATCATCTTGCCTAAAAAACACGTTGTAGGTTATGCCATTGTTGGAGGTTAGGCTGTACGCAGGAGTAGTCTTGATTTGGTTTCTCCCCTCTGGGTACACTTGGTGAGCACGTTACTGAAACTGTCACAGGTGGTCAGATGCAGAGAGGAAGGGGTGCTGGACCAGCACAGGGCACTTGATCATGTATGTGTAAGAGGAATGCACACTTATTAATACTTTAATACTTTCTGCTGTTATTCATTACATCTTATCTAAAAGATGCAGATAAAATTAAATGGTAAAATGTAGGTAAAAGTTAGAGTAACACCGGTGCGATTTTAATGCATAGCTAGTGTGTTTGTTAATTTTATTCACTGAAAGTCCTACTTATGCTGTGTTTATGGTAGCATTCATAATAAATACAGGTTGTTACCACTTTTGAAAGTAACTTGAAACATCAAAGGTGTACTTTATTAATGAGCCTCCAATAAAATTTAAAAATACTTCTGTGATACATTTCAAACATACAAAAAAAACCCCAGGATAAATATATATGTAGTTGCTATTAAGAGTAAATATTAACTTTTTACCTTCTGTTGGATCCTAATCAAAAAGCTATTTCCTCAGATCTTGTTTCCTCAAAATCAACACTTAGTGTAGTTGATTTATAAGTTTTTACCAATATGAAGAGTATAGATCATTATTTCACTTTTAGTTTTATCCCTAATAAGTAGCAATCAGTGAACATTTTTTCATATGTTTAAGATTTACTCATTTTTCTTAACTGAATTATCTGCTCATGTCATATTCTTACATTGGTTTTTCTACTGGGTTTTCATTTTCTTTTATTTTCATTTTTAGGAGTACTTTCTATATTTTGGACACTAATCCTTTGCTTATTTTGATTACATGCATCTGCTTTTTAGGATTTCTTTTTCAGAATTATAAATTTTAGTGGGGACAGATCTATTCATGTTTTATTATGGGCTTTTTGTTTCTTATTTAAAGAGTCCTCTAACAACATGAAGGTAGTTTAATATGTTGTCTGTTATTTTTTTTGTGGTGGTGGTTTGTTTTGTATCGGGAATTAAACTCAGAGCCTTGCATTTGCCAGGCAGGTACTGGCACCACTGAGCTACATCAGGGACCCACTATCTTGTCTTTTAAAGACTTCACAATTTCATTTCTCACATGTCAGCTCTTATTGCAGATACAATTATAGAAGACTTGTTTCTGGCTTTCTAGTCTCTTTCAGTGGTTTATTTCTTTACCTCTAAACTTTTAATTGCTATCTTTTTTTAGTAATTAAGGCAAAATGAAAGAAAATACTTTGTACTGAGATTGTTTAATATTATGTATTCTTATTTTTGCAAATTTTGAGGCATGGAAACATTTTCAATTAAGCAAATTAGGTTAGTATAAATAATTTACTAGTATAAATAATTTCAACAAACTGCTTAGTAGACTCCTGACTGAACAAGTGTTCATTGATCCAGATCAGGTGCCAGGCATTGTATTCACATATAATTATTGCAATAAAAGCCTCACTAATAGTATCGGTGTCTCCTTTTCTAGACATGAAAATGAAGTGTCTCTAGGAGTCCCCTTAGGTCTGTCTGACAGAATGCCATGTTCTCGATAATTATCCTGTGCCAACCTCCCTCATAGACTCCTGTATCTGTATAGACAGAACACACAGGATCTAGTGCATCAAACTGGGTGGCTTCACATGGTAGGTAGGTGACTGTAACTCTTTCATACCTGAGCCCCCTCACTTCTTTTTTACCTCTCTGGCCTTTATTCTGTTTTAGCTCTCCATCGCTATGTGACCTCATCATCACCCAGAGTTGTTCTGTTTCTAAAGCATTATATTCAGATAGCTCCCTCCTTACTCCAGCTTGGTTTTGTCCTCCTGCTCCCTAGCTGTTCTGCTAACTTTGGCTTACCAACGGTTGGGGTTGCCACCTCTCCTAATCGGTCTGGTTTCTGTGGCCCAACACGAGAGCTCATCTTTTGCCAGTGTCAAGTCAGTGACGGCGAACCTTTGAGAGCTCTCAATGTTAGAAACAGACCGCTGGGGCACTCGTGTCACCGGTACACCACCACTGATCTAGATCAACCTGTCCTCACAGAGATTCATGCCTTTTTAAATGTGCTGCCAGTTAGGTACCCTTCTCTGTGTCTGGCTGGTCTGTACTCTCCCTTGTTCTCACTTTGAATCTAGTTTCTTTGAAGTTTCTGATCTTCCTGGTCTCGGTGTCTATGCTCAACACTCCCACAGCCATTTGCCAATGCCACCCCAACTTTATCTCAGGGTGAGCCAAGGCCATCTGCTCTGTCTTCTCCCAGGCATAACCTCTTGAGTCATCACTGCATCTCACATACCTCGTGCTTCCTGACCAGATCACACAGCCAAGAGCAAGTCAAGGAACTGATGCAACTTGTAGGTGAATATTTTAAACATCTGTAGGCTCTAAAGCATTGTGTTCAAGGAAAGATGCTTGTACCTTTTGAACTGATTTCAAACATATCAGTTATATACAAAATCATCCTAACTAATCTTATACAATTTGACAGAAATAAGACATGTGTATTCTATAAAGATCTTTCTATTTGGGAGGTAGGAAAGAAACCAGAAGACAGTAACAATTTGTAAGTCTGTGGGGAGGTTGGTAGATCTGGTGCAGAAGAGAAAGAGCTTATGAGTTCATGTGTTTGAGGAAGTACTCCTAGACATTGCTTAGAATTTAAGAAGTTACGCACTCCTTCAGTGGGTCAAGTGAACACTCTGGATTTTTAGAAAACAGTGTTTACTTTCCCTTTGGTTATACAGTTAAACAGCTTTATATTTCTTAGTTGTTAAACCAAAGTGCTTTTAAGAGCAAATGTCATAACTTATAAAATCTGTTAACATTAATAGAGAAAAATACTAGCTTGTCTCATATGTGTGGGTTTAAAAATCCATATTAACCTCATAAAATAAAAATTTCTCCCTAAAATTATGTCATGCATTGTTAGCCAATTGTTTTCTCACATGCCGAGCGTTGTTCTAGGAATTAACAAAACAAAGATCAATAAATTCATCTTTAAAGATAAAATATATTTTGATTATATAGAAGTCATTTTTTTTACAAAAGAGAAAATAAGAATTTTAAATTACTAATCATATTCCCTAACTTGAAAGGGCAAAATATAATATTTTTGCTGCTGAAACCTGAAAAAGAATTTATACCTAGGGCTTTTATTCAAAAGAGTAATAGCCCCTAAGGTAGATGGGCATGAGTAACTCAACACATAGTTATTGAATTTATTTATTTATTTATTTGTTTGTTTGTTTATTTATTTTTGAGACAGGGTCTCGCTTTGTAGTTCAGGCTGGCCCTGAACTCACTATGTAGCCCAGGCAAGCCTTGAACTCAGCAATCCTCCTGTCTCTGCCTCCTGAGTGCTGGGATTACAGGCGTGAGCCACCACGCCTGGCAAATAGTTATTGAATTTATTGGACATTGAGTTACTAATTACATAGTTTCACTCCAAGTGGAGATTTACATGAAATATACTTTGCTAAACAGAATTACACTTACTTTTGCCCGTCTTTGGCTTATTTGAGCCTTCCTGCTATAACTTCATTTATATTTGGCATAACTCAGTTACATTATAGAAAACTGCCTTTTTCATAGTTCAAAAATAGGCCACAGCAGCCAACGCTGTGGTTCCGCCCAGCGTATGCTACGTCACACTTCCGTGAGGTGTGAACACTGGAAAAGAATTAAATTAGCAAAGTAAAGGAAGTTTTGTTTGTTGTTCAGAAGAGTTTGTCTTAACTAAAAGCAAGAAAAATGTCAATGAAATTACTCAGAAAAGGTCACTGTTGAGTTCAGCAGTTTTTCAAAGTGAATGAAGTTAGTGAGAAATCAGTATTTTGGTTTTAGAATGATGTACCATGTGAGTATATCCTGTATTAAATTCAGGTGCTTTTGTAAACTCTAATTGCATGTGAGCTTTATAGTGAATGTCAGTGATATCTTAGTCAAAAAGGCAGAGTTGAAAAGTTCTATTTCAGTATGTCCTTTCTGCACATAACCCTGCCCTGCCTTCACAACTATAACCGCTTTCTAGATGATTCATAACTTCTTGGCACAGTTTATTATTTCAACATATGCAATTTTCTTTGTAGTGCACAGTTTATATTTTAATAATTAGTACTTTTATATTTTCATTATACCTTTAAAATGTAGGCGCCACTTCATTATTTTTAGATGATTAAAAGTGTATAAGTAACCATTTAAGTACCTTAGGTTACATTTGAACAAGTTGAAATGCTAACATAATTTTGGTATTTACAAATGATGGAAAAAGCTGTTTGTATAAGAAAAATATGGGAAGCTTAAAATTCGGAGAGGTAGGGCCAGAGACTTAGTTCAGTAGTTCTGGCACCTGCCTAGCAAGCACAAGTTCCCTGGTTCAATCCCCAGTAACCACATACAGTACCACAACCAGCAATCAGTACCACATAGCACAAGGCTGGGCATGGTGGCTCACGCCTGTAATCCCAACACTCGGGAGGCAGAGGCAGGAGGATTGCTGAGTTCCAGGCTTGTTTGGGCTACATAGTAAACTCAGGGCCAGCCTGAACTACAGAGCGAGACCCTATCTCAGAAAAAAAAAATTTGGAGAGGTAATTAACAAATCATAAGGAAAGTTCTAAAAGAGGAGAAGTCAGGGAAGTAGTAATAGTTTTAAAATTGATAAAGGATAAAAATTGAGGTTTTGAAAGACAAAGAAATTCCAAAACTATTATTTAAATCAGTATTCAACTCACATTTCTAATATATTAAATTGAAAAATTATAAGTGACGGAAGCTTATAAGCAAATACAGTACCTTAAAATTTGAGTGATTCCAATCACTTTATAGGAAGGAGGAGGAATATATATGGTTAGTATACTAATTCCAAAGATAGAAAGGAAATATCTCTAAACTTCCCAACATAGCCCTGAGGATCTATTATTACTTATCAAACTATCATTCTGAAAAGTTTGAATATGATTCTTCACCACTTTCCTTTGGAAAGGGTAATGATTTATTCACCAGTACTAAAATCTGAAAAGAATCGTAAGTGACCTCTCCATAACCTTTCCTTACTTTTTTCCACCCAGGATTCTGCACTTACTGGATGAAAGTATTGTTGTAAAGAACATAGCTTCCATTTTTAGCTAACTGTATCCAACTGGATTTCAGCTGTTTCACATGTCATGAAGATATTTACTAAATTATCCTGCGAATCCTTTTAATATTGGCAGTATTTCATACTGATGTACAGTATTTCCATTGTCAGCATAATATTTTTCCAAAGAATACAAAGATCACTTGATTTCTATTATCTTTCACTCTCATTACAGAGAGTGTTAAAGGGAATAGTCCTGAGAAGGGGCTATTTTTTATTGCATTTTAGATAGTAGATTGTTAAGTGGATACACTGGTTGGTGATGTTTGGCCTTAATGAAAGGAAATTTAAAGGAAAACTTCACAACATTAAAACACAGATAAGTAGCCAGTCTCCTCCTATAAAATATAGCTTGTTTTTATTAATAGTTGCACACTCACTGTATGTTAAACTGAATAATTTTATACTCTGCTCATGTGTGAACTCCTAATATTGTACATCAATTATTTTAATTGACTCAGGTTCTTATTTTCCACTTTATGAAAATATCAAGGATAAGAGTAAATCATTTAATAACCCCACTGTGGTGGTTTTTGAATCCTCAGAATTCAAAGAGGACTCATACAAAGTTTTAGAAGCTCTGTTACATTACTATTTTCAATGTCATGCCATTTTATGAAGTGGAGCCTGCTCTCTTCTGTTCCTCCCGTGTCCTGTGTCAGAACTTTGTTTTAGGGGATTGTTCCTGAGAAGGGTAATGAGATGGTTTGTTTACCCACTTTATCATGCAGAGAGATATTTGATGGCCAACCTCTGACCTCCAGGTTCCTTAGCCGCTTAAGAAAGTCAGCACATCTAAGTGATGGTCCAGGGTTATTCGCCTTCTCTGAAACTTTGCCAGCCAAGAATACCAATTGCTCGTGGTCTTCATTTTAACTTACAGATCAATAAACTGTCCGAGTAAATCTGAATCTTTCGGGAATGCATCTGAATATCCTCTCCTCTATTCAAGCAGGTGTATCAGAGGGAGGGGAAGGTCAAAAGAAATAAGAGAAATAGAGAAAAAGCAAGCAAACAGCACGTAGTACGTAGGAAAAACTTGTTTTTCTCTTAACTTCATTGTACATGATACAAGTCTTCTTATAGCGTATTCAGGATGAGTATAAGTTATTTTGTGAAATAGGAAATATTCAAAGGGAAAGTGGGAGGGGAAAGTAATGAAGAGAAAGAATAAATATGATTTAAAAAGAAAGCACATGTATATAGGGGGTGGGGGTTTGGGGGTGGGTAGGGATATGGATCAAAATGAGAGTTAACTTGTATCATATACTGGTACAAATTCCCCAATGTTGAGTGTGATTGTGAGCTGTAAATAAAATGTACCAATAAAGAATTCAATTTTTTTTAAAAAGAGAGAGTATTTTTAAGAGATACCTTAGCATTTTTGCATAATAAAAATAATTTTATTTCAGGGAAGATTTTAGTTATGTGAAGCATTTTGATAAGTGTAAAACATAATTGCAAACTAAAATCAAGGCTGAAGTGTTTCATTTCTATAGTTCCAATAAAAATTAAATATTTCATTAAAGCTAAATTTTATTATTAAAATAACATTTGTCACACAAAGTTAGGAATACAAAAGTAAATGAAAAGAGGAGACAAATAACAAATGACTCTATAAACTACAGACTTATAGAGTGACTTGGTTAGATGGACTTGCTCAGGGTTATAAGCAGCTGTAGGAACAGTGTACTAGTGTGAAACCGGACTGACTTAGAGTATTATGAGGGTCTAGAAAATCTAGTCTGGTAGCTGATGACCAGGCGCTCAGGTTTAATTTCAAGCACAGTGGGGGGGTATCTTAAAATAAGAAATTGTCAACTTAGTTTTGTAAAAGTCCAGGCTTCTGTGTGCAGAATGGTCAAGCACTATAAGTGCAGATTAGAGAAGGCCAGTTAGAAAGACAGTGCTTGAGCTAGAAGGTAGAAACAAATGTGAGAAGATACGGGTTGTTTGGAGAGATATTCTGGACACATAATCAAGTGTGGGGTGCTTGGATTTGGAAGGTTGGCTTTGAGGAGGAAGAACAGTGGTTTTTCTTCCTTATTGTAAAAAATTCATTGAAATGAAGAATGTAGTCTTTGTCAACAAGTTGTCACAGTCAGGAATATATAAACTCTGCACTGAAACTGTATAGAAAGGTACTGTGAATGTGTTTTATAGAAGCTAAGAGAATAATTTTGATATAGTAGGTGGCCGAAAAGGAAAAAGTTTGTATGTTTATAAAAGCATTCGTCTAAGGCCCTTAAAGGATCTGATAGATGTATGATTCCATTTGGGCATCTACAGCAGAATCTCATAAACTACACAGCTTACAAATAGCAGAAGCGTGTTTCTAATAGTTCCGGAGGCTGAAAATTCCCAAGTCGAGGTGTCAGCAGGTTCGGGTCGGGTGAGCTCCCACTTCCTGGTTCACAGACTGGTGTCCTCCGGGCCGTCACGCGGTGCGCGGCGGGAGGGAGCTCTGGGGCCTGTCAGAAGAGCATTAGGCCCCTTCCCCACGTTGCGCCCTTGTGCCCTAATCACTTTCCGAAGGGGCCACTCCTGATGCCGTCTGTCTGGGGAGAGGTGAAACATTTAGGCTACGGCAGGCAGGAGTGATCGTTGAGCCGCTCTGATTGTTGCCTCCCTTGGGTGTGCAGACAGTAGCTGGGATCCAGGCAGCGGCGCTGGAGAACTCGGCAGGCCGTGCGGTCACCGGAAGCTCTGCGCGCTCACCGTCCTGCAGTGGAGACGTCCCTCTCACCTTTTCTCCCTGCACTTCCTCGTCGCTCTCTGCTCCAGTACCTTTTCTTTATAACACTTACGCCTGATCTTCTTACATTTATCTGCTCCCTTTGTGACTGTCCTCTCTACTAAACTATAAGGTTTCTGGGGAAGGACACCACCGGCATGTAAATGACACATGAATATTTGTTGAATAAACACCTGTTCCCATAGAACAAAGAAGGAAAATGAGGTTACTGCAAAGTGCCCTTCACGGGTGGCTTTTACTCTGTCGTCTCACTCTTCACATACATTTTATGACTGGGTTGTTAAAATGGCCTTCTGACTGTAGCACAGAAGCCAGGCTCAGGCGCTTTTGCGATAGGAGGGTCTGTACTAGGAGAGGGAAACCTGAGCCCGAGGATTTGAGCAGTCACTGTAGATCGTGGCGCTTTCCATGAAACAGGCTTTAGAGAACTCTTTCTGGACCACCAGTTTTGGGAGCTAGTAACTGCAGTGCTCTTTCATTCTTAGGGGTCAGCAGTGGCTCCACTCCCTGCTGACACAGGTGTCCGCTTCCTGCTTTCCTGTGCTCTGAAAGCACGTCTAATGGTCTGGCTGGAGAAGGGCGTCCATGCCTTATCCTTCTTGTATGTGAGCAAAGCCCATTTCCTTTATTTGACTCATTGTTTATGCAAGGAAAGTAGACTTCTCTGGGTGATGGGAAGTGTTCCCTTTTGAACAGTTAGTTCTCTAGTTTGTTTTTCACCAAATTGTCTGCTTCTGTTGTAGCAGATGGTTTCCATTCAGAGGCTCCTTTCCTCTAGGAAGACCAGCAAGTGAAGGAAAGAGCAAAGCTTTCTTGGAAAGAGCCCTTTATGAGGTGATGGGCAGGGGAAACCCAGCACTCCCTCATCCTAGGCCCTCGGCCTCGCTGTCAGGACTCGAGGTTTAGACTATGGACTCGTATCAGGAAGGGCCTAGATTTTAACTTAAATCAGTTTTTATTGGTTTGATGCCAGATAAACTTACTTCACTGTAATCTCCTCCAAAGCAAGTTTGGTCATGGTGGATGTTGGTCATAGTACTTTGTGCGTGTATCCACAAGAATGAGATTATGAAATGCAACTAGAGTTTGGAAGTCACAGCCAGGAAACTTGAATACAAGATTTAATACATATGTTAGAATCTTACTTATTAAAATGAAATGTTCTACAGTGTTTGTGGCTAGGAATAGCTTTGCAAAGCTCCTGCTGCAGGCGCTGCCATGCCCTTTTGTTCTGTGGCTTTCACACTCCCTGTCTGTCTATTCATGGACTGAGTAAAGGCTGGTTGCGGACAGGAACCTCGCTCCTGCTCTGTTCTGATGCTGCGATGCCCCACACTGGGGAGGGCACAAGACACAGTTAATGAATGATTGAATATGGTATGCTTGTGATCAGTTTCCCAGGATAAACCAACCTACATTTTGTAAAACTAATTATCTTTTAATATGGCTATGTTTAGATTTTAAATTGCACCCCAGAGGTGAAAGGCCAGCATGGTAATGACAGCCCATTTATCTCACAGGCAGCACTGTCTTCTAAATTATTGCTCCAGGGAAGCCCATTGCATTAGGACAGTAATATCAGCATCATTTAGAGATACTGATCTATATTGTGGCAATCACTCTTTTTGTCCCGCTTAGAAGACACAGTGGATGATACTGGTACAAGCCACTATTAAATTTGCGGAAGTTTGAAGGGTTTAGGTGACAATTATTAGTGGAACAGTTTGTATCTGGCAACATTTCTAATGGGATTTTACCTTCTATTAACATTTTTAAAAAATACTTAAACTTGCAGTGGCATTCAAGTCAGATTTGAAAGGAAATCTCATTAGCTACCATTGAAAACAATGTCTGTATTTTCTTGAAACTCACATTCCACATACTTACATGTTGCTTTAGCTTTATTTAACCAGAACTGTATGGCTGTTTCTAAAGTGTAACCATCACTGTAATATTGCCAGTTCTTCTGGGTGTATCTTTTATGCATAAGGATAACTTGGGGACTTTGTCTGATTGAATACCCAAGGACAGTTACTAGTATGAATACAAATTAAAAGGCAAAATTGCCCCCCAGCTAAATTTTAAGAGAATAGTTAGCTGTACAGCAGAGCATTTATCATAGGGAATAAAATGAGCCAAAACAACTAAACATCTGGCAAGAGATCTAATTTTCTCTGAGCCATTTTAATCACTATTCTCTTAGATAAAGATAACTGACTCTATGAAGTTGCAGGAATTTCCAAGATCGCCCAAAAATATATGTTGAAATTACGTTTTCTTTTGCATTTGATGTTGAGGCTGTGAGGTAGCTGTAATATAAATACGATTTGGCATCAGTGCTGTGATTGTACCAACATGTGCACGGGAGATGCTGCTGTGGGGTGGAAACAAAATAAACAATTCCTGAGCCTGTGTTTTCCCAAGAAGAAAGAAGCAGCTTTCTGGGATGAGTTGTGAGTTTATAATGTAATGAAATGTATCACTTTGGTCATTTTAAAAAGATAACCTTTGGCTATTTATTTCTGATTAATTAGTGTTGATGAAAACTGCATTTCTACTTTGAGAGTTTGTGCTGTTTTTGCGTCTCAGAATCCTTTGAAGTGTAGATAGCCAAGAGAAAATATGATTTAAAAACAATAACTAGGGTGTTTCAGCCTGAACACATTTTGGAAATGCGGTCTAGAGATGAGATTTGCCTTCTTCAGCTTAATTCCAGATGGAATGAGGCAGGTCAGGGGAGAGAGGTTACACAGAGAGTTTTAAGCGAGTTTCAGGAAAACCTTGTTAATAAACCGTGTGCCACGAGGACGGAGTTGTCATGGGGACATGGAATGAATGTTCCATCCTGGCCGTTTTTAAACAGATTAAAACCTGTCAGGCATATTTTATCCAGGGAGAGGAAAACCGGCACTAAATTAACAGTACGTGGCTATTCACAATAGGAGCATCAGCACATCTCGTTTATTCTCTCTTCTCAGTCTTGTTTGTAGAGTGAAATGTCTGCTGTGACCGCGGAGTCTGTTAAGCATCACATCGATAGTTGAGGCTGGTGTCAAGTTTAACCCATTCTCTTTTTTTCTTATTTTAAACCTTGGTTCATATGATGATGTTCCCAGCAATGTTCCTATTCCTTTTTTTTTTCTTTTTTAATAAAGAAAGAAATACAAAGGGGCCTTTGCACAGCAGCCATTCACCCCAACGGTTTTGTCCAACACCAGCTCTGTGCTAACATCAGAAGCAAGAGGCAGAGTGTTGGAACACATCTTCTCCGTGCCCTCCTTTCTTCTTTTTATCCTTTGATCTGTATGGCCTGTTGCCCAAATGGCAAATCATACTCAAATGGTGGTTTAATGAACACTGTGCTTTATGAGTTGTTTATGGCTGACTTGAGGGAGGCTGACTTGAGGTTTATGGCTGACTAGGGAGGCTGTCCTCTTGGCTGTTACCCAGGTTCAGCCATAATTCCTGGAAAATATTACATATTTTTGTTTCAGGAAGGAGGTTAGCAACATACCTGTATTAGTATGCTGCTATGTCAACTTTCCAAGTGAGGCTCATACTGAAGAATAATCACAGAAAACAGTAAATTCAAAATGAGAAATAAGTGGAACTATAAGATCAAAATCCATTATTGCTACTTTGCAGCATAAATCTCATTTCTTAGACTATTAACATTATGATTTTACCTGGTGATATATTAAGACATTCAAGTCCGTCTAAAAATGCATGAGGCAGTATGACAGGAACTCTGTATTTCTGACTTTTTTGGGGGGGCAGTACTGGGCATAGAACTCAGGACTTTGCACTTGCTAGGCAGGTGTGGCACCACTGAACTAAAATCCTTGGCCCTAAACTCTTGACATCTTACAGCTTCATGTGCAGCCTGGGCCTTTTTGTATTATAACACGTAGTTGGGTAATTAAATGGCCTCAAAGTTAATTTTTTTCCTAAACCCTTTATGAGTTTTCAATCATTTTTTCTTGAGTGTGACTCACTTGGACATGTTGACAATACAAACTCAGTTGCTCATGGTATCTGTAGCCATGTGAGCTATTTCATGTTTAAAGACTCTTCTTTCTTGCCTTTGTCCTCTATTTTAAAAAATTGACCTAAAACCAAAATTGCCCGTGTGAGATATATCCCATGCCCTAGAAATCCTCAGGAGAGTGGAGAAGTACTCAGGCCAACTGCAACTCTGACCCCTAACCATGGAATAACTCATGCAAACCAGAACTCAGCTTGAACAGTTTTACTTTATAATGAATCCTCTTTCATGTCTTGAGCTTTTACATCAGCTGTCATGTGTATGGGATGTCTAGATTTAATTCGAGGTTAACAGCCATTTAAGAGAATGTGTGCTGACTACTCTGAAGGTGTTTACAGTGCACTGAGAAAAAGGTCTAACAAGCACTTGACCAAGAAGAGTCTGTCAAGTGTTGTTTTGGGGAAAGACAATGAAGTCTGCTGTTGGTGAGTGGGCATCACCTTGTAATAGCCAGCAGGGAAACACTCCATGAAATGTGCAGGATTAAAATCATCCCTCTAGGGTCAGTGGCACAGGGACAGAAGGACGGGGTGATGTAGCCACGCTAACACACCTCACCAGCCTCTGCTGCTCCATTAGTGTGAGCAACGCAGTGATTTTCAGCCTTCTGCCTTCTGGCCTGCTAGGTTGATGAGGAAGTGTTGGCTACAGCTTTTAGTTCTATTTATAACAACCTTCCATCCCAGGAGTTGTTGAAAGAACTTTGAGGAACTTATTAATTGTTTGCTGGAGCATTTCATGCAGCTATCAAGGTCTTTTCTAGGTAATTTAGATATCGAAAACCGGATGAGTGGTTAATCCCCCCTTCTTTGCTTTGTGCACCTCGATGATCCCGTCACCAGAGTCAGTAATTGGAATAGAAATTTCTAAAGTACATCAAGCAATGGCCTAAGTCCCTACAAGGAGAGCAAAAATTATGTTTCTGAGTGATCTCTCTCTCACACGGGAGCGGTCCTACTTCTGAAAGAAAAAGCAACTGTGAGGTTGTCCATTTGTGACCAGCAGTTAGGCCTGTGTACAGTTGAAGCTGCTGTCCCCAAAAATAAAATATTGGACTGAGGCCTTCATTGCACATTTGGAGAACTACAAAGAGCAGAGGTGGATCTGTATTTCAAATATTGTTGATGCTATTGGCTTAGACATGTTCCCATTTTGGGTCTGTTTTGCAAGCTTAAATTTGAGCCTGAAAAGTTTCTCCATATAAACGTCTTAAGTATTGTGGCACATCCATCCATCACCTTTTTGCTTTTGAATTACAAAGATAACCTTAAGATACGACCCTTATGCTGGTCAATGTGATACATACACAGAAAGGGTGAGCCTCCTTAGAGATGAAATCAGCCAGGACCCAAGAGGAAAGTAATAGGCAGAAAGGATAGAGTTGATGAAGAAATTGATTCTTTTCCATTAAAGTGCACGTGATATGTTTTTTTATGAAGCAGGAATCAGCTGAAAGAGAAATATTTTTTCAGCTAAAAAGAGATTGGTGGCAAGGAGAGGAAAAGTACGTAAGGGATCAGGGGATAAATATGTATCTTATTCCTTTACCATCTCAAATAATGAGAAAGTTGAAAAGCATTCCATTAGAATTACTTCAAATGTTTATTTGAAGTAATGACCTGGTGTTATTAAAAGCTTTTAATGTTAATAAAGGTTCTTTTAAAAGAATACATTTTAGACTTCACACATCATTGCTTTCTCAATTCTAAAACTTGTGCTGCTTATTTTCAGGTTTGCCAAAAATGCAGGTCATTAGAAACTATTCTGGAACACCACCCCCAGCTCTTCACGAAGGACCCCCCTTATATATCCAGGCAGGGGATACAGTTGAACTTCTGAGAGGAGATGCACACAGTCTGTTTTGGCAGGTATTGTCCAAATTATAATTTTTTCATTTAATGAATGATTTATTACTGCATAAAGTTCTGGTGTTTAGAAACTGATTAAATGCTTTCAGCTTCAGAATCTTACATGATGGGAGGGTTATACTTTATTATCAATCTTCCCCATTTTTGCCATGCCAAAGTGGCATGGCTTGTTAGAATGCTAAAGAAAAATAGTGTCAGTGCTGTGAGTCATAATTGTCATTTTTATTCAAAATTCATACTTTGCCAGAGCATTTTTTCTGAATCTCGTACCTGTGGGTATGATCTGATTTGCATGGCTTTAGTATATTAACAGTCTGCTTCAGGGAAGCTACCTCATTAGCTTGCCTGTGGCTCTTTCAGGCCATATTTGACTTTTTGCCTACCCACACTACCCGACGTTCTCAGAGGTGCTGTAGATAGTATTCTTGAAATCCAGGAATTGTGAAAAACTAAATGATTATGTTAATGTTCGCCGATGATAAAGTCATTGTTGATCGGTAAACCTACATTTGATTTAAACATTTCAAAAGTTGAGCTAGATATGGTATTGTGTTAAGATTTGATAAAGCTGGGCAACAAAATATTGCTGTTCATTAAATAATTCTGTATTTTCTTGTGTGTGTTAGAAATATTTTCCAACAATATTAGAGAGTTGGTTAAGTTTCTGTTGTACATTGAGGGAAAAGTAGGTGGAGATCGAGAGTGGTTGGCAGTTGAATGAAATGTAGTGACAGGTAAAGGGAGAGAAAGCACAGGACTATGGGATACTATGACATGCATATTTTATTTGCATAGTCTATTTTAATGTTTGCCATCTTGTTACATAAGAATGCTCCTGGAGGGAACATTTATTTCCAACCATTCTTGCCTTACTCCTGATATTGGGGGAAACATTAAGTCCTTCACTATTAAACATGATGTTACCAGTAGTTTAATAAATATCCTTCACCAACTTCCAGCTTGTTCAAGTTCTAGTTTGCACAGAGGTTTTATCAGTTGATGATGTTGGATTTTGTGAAATACTCTTTCTGCATCAATTGAAATGATTATGATTTTTGATTTACCAACATGGCAATTTTGATTGATTTTTATATGTTAAACCAATATTGCTTTCCTGAGATAAATCCCAACTGGTACTAATACATGGTTACGATTGTGTATATTTTTATTTTCTTGAAATTTTTTTGTCTGGTTTGGATAATAATTTCATACTCAAAGAATAAATTAAAAACTATTGCTTTCTCTTCAGATTTCTGAACATTATTTTATAGAATTCCATTATTTTCTTCTTTGCATGTTTTATAAAATTTACCGGAGAAGCTCTTTAGACCTGGATTTTCCCTGTTAGAAAGATTTCTTTAAGCTACAAATTCAATTTATTTAGTAACTATAGAGCTATCTAGATTATCTTTTTCTTCTTGAATGAGTTTTGGTCATTTAAAACTCATGGAATCCATCTATTTTGATTACATTTTCAAATGTAACAGCCTAAAGTTGTTCATCATATTCTTTCATTATCCTTTCAGTATCTGTCATTGGTAGTGGTTTTCTCTCTCTTATTTCCGATATTAGTAACGCCCCCCCCCCATCAGCCTGACTAGATGCCTGTGAATTTCATTGATCTTTCAGCTTTTGCTGGCTGACTGGTTCTATTCTTTTTTCCTATATCATTGATTTCTGCCTGGATCCTTATTGCTTCTTTTCTTCTCTTTAGCTTAGGTTTAATTTATTCTTCTTTTTCTGTTTTCTTAAAGTGTTTGCTCATTGATCTGAGTATTGGCCTATCTTTTTCTAAAATAGGGAGTTAGCATTGTAAATTTCTAGATAAACAACTTTCGCTCCCTACCAAAATTTTGGAATGTTGTGGTTTCATTTTCAATGAGTTCAAAATGGTTTGTAATTGTCCTTTCAACTTCTTATGTAGGTTATTTAGAAATCTGTTCCATAGTTTTCAAACAATTAGAGACCTCCTAGATATATTTCTATTATTAACTTTTTAAAATTAAATTTATTTTTACTTGGTCCCTAGTAACATAAAAATTTATATATTAATGGAGTAACATGTGGTGTTTCCATAACTGTATATTTTGTATAATGTTTAAATCAGATTAAACATATCTATTTCATCACCTATTCTGGATTTCTCATTTAATTCCATATCATAAGAATATAGATGACCTGAATCATTTTAAATCTATTAAGAACTGTTGGATGGCCCACAAAGTGCTCTCTCATGGTAAATGTCCTGTGTACATGGAAACAGCGTATGTTTGTTCAGCCTTCTTTTCAGGGGTGGCTTGTTCTGCAGGTGTCATTTAGGTAAAAGCCAATGATACAGTGTTGCTTGAGTGTTCTGGACCCTGACTGACGTGGAATAATCATTCAACGTGTCCATCTTCTTACAGTCAAATGTGAAACTTTGGTGTATTGCCATCCTTCTCACTTCCTCTTCTCCACATTTTTATTCGCCCACTCCTCCTCATTTTATCTTCTTGTTGCTCTCAATGTATTTATTCCTCGCTGTCTACACTGTAAAATTTCTACTTGAACAACTATTGCACGTTGTCTTGCATTGCCTTCTAACCAGTCTCTTCTGTCTCTGTTAACTGATTGCCCATCTAGAGCTTATCTATTGCCGCCATCTTCTGTACCACGTCAGAGGTCAGGCCATGACGTAATATTTGTTGATAACTTTCCTGTCTTCCCTCTGACCGCGCTGAATTCACTTGTCTTATTTCTGATGGAGATCTATCTGAATGTTGGGATCCATATTGTATGTTTTCCTACTTCTCTTGACTTTAGGCTACACTGTCTTCCCACTTCATGTTCCTCATCACTGCCCGCACCCTACCTACTAGTCCATGACATTTTAGGTAGAGGCACTTTTGTGAAATTTTCTCTCCTGTCCACCCTCTTCCTCCTACCCCAGTTGTCAGGAAGGATTAGGAAAAGTCATTTTTTTTATAATAAGGACAACAAAAGCAGCAACTAATACTCACTGTACATTTTATGTACAAGTTTAAGTTCATGGGTTACTAATGAAAATTCTATAAAATAAATTATTATTATTTTCAATTTATATGTGAGCCTCCTGAGACTCACAGTGAGGTTGTGTGGCCTGCCCAATGTCACAGAGAGAGTGACTTTTGCAGAGCAGGGAATGAAAGCTAGAAATTCTTGACACCAAGTTCAAGAGTTTTGACCACATGTTCTGTTCTTTCTGTGGTTGTGCTATTTATGGTTCATCTTATACTGTTCTCCTAAAGTTTGTGCTTCTTAAGGATGAAGAATGAGGTTTTTGTGCTGCATAGGATGGTATGTTTCTTTATCCTAATTAAAGAGCCCAGGTCCATAGGTTTGTTCCACCTCTATCAAGTCTGTGCTTTGATTTTGTACTTATTAAATGCTTTATTATTTCTGATCACACTATAAGTTGGTAAGGTGCTTCTTCTCCAAAGCTTGATGTTGGCAGGGGTGCTGGAAGAGCAGAGAGGTTCAAAATGGCCTCACTGCAGAGCTGGCAGCAGGGCTCTCGCTGGCTGGGAATTCAGCAGGCACTGTCCTCTATGCCAACTGCTTCAGTGACTCTTGAATTTTCGGCACAGCACAGTGGTCTCAGGGCAGTTAGACCTCTTAGTGGTCACTTCCTCCTTAGCAGAAAAAGCAGATGCTGCCAGACCTTCTTAAGCTTTCTGTCTGGAATTGGGGCAGAGTTACTTCTATAGCTTTCTGTTGTGCAACAGCATAAGAGAAACAGAGTGGACTCTACTAACTAAATATCAAGAGGCTTGGTTCACTGGAGGCCATCACAATAACACTGTGCCACAGACAGAAAATACTGGAGAAGCCGTCTGACCAATTCTAATAATAATCTGGTTTTATAAGCAGTTCTCAAGGGCACTAAAAGCCTGTCCATTTCTCACTGTCGAGAATGGGACAAGAGACAGTCAAGTTAAGCACAAGGTTTTGAAGATCTTGGTAGATATAAGTAGTTACCAAACCGTGATATATTTGAGACCACTCTGTAAATTGTAGGAGCGACACAGCAGGAATCCTAGGAATTTGCACTGTGTGTATAGAGAGACATTTAGCTGTAACATTGATGGAATATTGGGCCTCATTTCTTTTTTCTTTTTCTTTTGCTGGTTCTGGGAATTGAACTCAGGACCATGCACTGCCAGGCAGATATGGTACCACTGAGCTACATCCCTGGCCCAAGGGCCTCATATTTTTTTTTAACCAAGCTCTCTTTGTTCCTTCCTATTTTATTTTCTGATATGTTGGGCTTGTAAAACTTACTTGTATCATATGTTTTTATCATTTTCTTGACTATATTTTTGCTATCATAGGTTTAGATGGCACTTTCAATATTTTTCATAATGTTACCTGATTATTTCTTTTTTTTTTTTTGTAGTACACATTGCTGGAAGTAAGACTGTAATTCAGGTTCTGGGACAAGCAGCCTAGTACTCCTTTTACTAAATTGTACTGCCTCATATTTTTTCTACATAAAAAGAAAGATGTTATTAATTGTTTATTCTTCAGCTGCTTGAAGACAGGAAGGTTCTGGTGTAAAGGCTTTAAAAGTGCTAAAGGGAATTGTAGAAGAAATGAGATCTAGTGAATGTTAGAATGTGTGTGTATATCATGCTTTGTTGTTATTGTTTTTTGTTAGTTTGGTTTGGCTTGAGGGCAGAATATCTAATGGTTAAGAACAGGAAGGTTAATGTTTAGAACAGGGAAAAACAATTAGCACATTTATTTCAGGTCAGCAAGTATTGAGTGCTGATTCTGTACCACTACTCAGACAGTTGTCAGGCTTCAGATATCAGCTCCAGTCACTGGCTTGACTTTAGGTCTCCTGCCTTTCAAAGCACTCTTCATTTTGGTGCCAGCTAGTAATATGTTTGAGTTTTCAGATATATGTTAATGATTCATCTAATGTTTTCAACGTGTATGTATCATGAGTCAGAATTATCCTTAATGCACCTCTAAGGCAAGAAAAAGATCTTCAGCTAAGAAATCCTATCATATTGAAGGGACTAGAGAAAGAATGAGAAGGACTGGATTCCAGTCATGCCATCTGAGCCAAAGAGCTGATGGCTTTGGCCAAGTCAGTTGACCACTGTGTCACTTAATTTCACATGACCCTGGAGGGAGACTAGACCAGCCCTCACTGAATCCCATAGGGTAGACGTTAGATTAAGGTCAACAGACAACCCCCATTTCCAAATGTTGGGAGACATTTGGGCTCTGTTGAACCCAGAACAGACCTGAGTAGTTTGTACTAAAACCTAGACAAGTCTAAAATGTGCCATTAACTAGATCATCTGGTTGGTAAGATTCCATTGTATTTACAGCGGTATTCTCAGCTCACTATTGGGTCATCAACTGCAAAGCAACTTGTTAACCGCAGCCACAAAATAAAGTATTACAATGAACTCTGTACATTAGTTGTGATGGTTTCCAAATAAAAAGTATGCTTTCAAACACTTAGCGTGTAATAAAAATGTACTTACCATAAACTTCATGTTGAATTTGATGTAGTTGTCTTCTCTAATTTCAGAGCACTTCCTATCTTACACGCTTCCAAGACTGTCATGCTTAAAGCAACTGTACCTATAGGAAACCAGGCTCAGTCTCCTCTTACCCCATAGCATGATCTACAGTGTCATGTGTCTAAAAACTGAATAAAAATCGTTCCTTTTTCTTGTGGCTAGCAGTGTGAAGAATATGTTGGTTGGTCTTTTGAAGTTTGTGTCTTTGAGTATGTTCACAGTGGCTCCAAGTACATGAATTGCTGATTTTAATGTTTAAAAAGAAAGACATATATACTTTTTGGTTTACATCTTAAAATAAGTGACTCTCCCACTGGGGGTTTTTCAAATTGCTTCTGAGAACACAGATGATAAGCAGCCGCATTTGATCCTCATCCCTTCTTACTTGAGATTGCACAAAATTAGTATTAGAAAAATGAGTTGAAGTGTTTTTCTTTCCTGTGCTAGAATTTAGGAAATTGTAGCTTATTTTGCTGTCTGCTGTTTACCAGAGAAGTGACCTTAGACAGATTGTTTATTCCATGGGCCTCAGTTTTATTATTTGCAAAGCGAGAGTGATAAAAATCACTACATACAGAGTAAAAAAGCATAATACCCAAAGGGTTTCTAGAACACTGCTTGATAAATAATAGCTCATATTCATTCATCCATCAATAAAATTACTCTGAAGTATCTACTTTGCATTTGATGTCTGCGGTTTATATTGGAAGAATCAGAACCAAGGCATCTAACCTCATAGCCTTGATGTCCTGAGGAAGTGAGAGAGATCACTTTTTTTTATTAAAAGTGTTTGTAAATCCTATTATTAAAAGTATACAGAGAGTTTAACCTATAGATAAAAATCTAAATACTTTACTAGAATGTTTCACTGGCTGTGCATTTGAATTTCAAAACTGTACTAGTTAAGTGCTTTGGCCTGTTTTGTAATTTTCAAGAAGTTGTGCTTTGTTATTTTTTTCTTCTATCTTTTCAAGTGAGTCACTTCACTCATTAGTGTAGAAAGTCAGGTTTTATTGAGACTGTCATGTTTTCTACATACTCTGTATCCAGAGAATACAAATTATCCTCCACTCTCTATCAGGGACTTTCTTTGAACAGCTATTAGTCTAGTCTATATTATTATTATAACAACAGTAATTTCTAATGCTATTGAAATGAGTGGGCTATCTGCATTTCCATTTAACTTCTTTCAAACAATGGATTGTCAATTGAGCTGTAAAAATCTTTGCTTTGAAGGGATTCATTTTGGCAACTTTTTTTCTTCTTTGTCTTGTTCTTTTTTCTTTTCTCTTTCTTTGAAGCTCTGTAAAATTGTCTTCAAGTGAAATGAATACAAAATAGGAAGTTGGTCATTTAGGATACATTTCCTAGTGCAGGTGTAAGGCATAGATTCTTTCCGAATGGAACAACATGTAGAACAATTCTGATCATCATCTATTTGATGATGAGAAACCTGTTGCTTTTGAGTCTTGGTTACAATATATGAAAGTAAAGGCTTATTGATTACAGAAAATGTCTTTGTGCTTCATGGAAAAGATTATTCACGTTAACAACTTTATTTTCTTAGAAAGAGATTATGCTCATCATAAAGAGGAAGTAGGTTTGTGAAACAGGCAAATACAAAATGAAGCCGTTCTTTCAGTAAAATCTATTACAATAGAGTGCTTTATATGTGTTTTCTTCTTAGAGTAAAACTTGTGAAACAACGAGGATCATGTGTCATATATCATGAGGCTTTATTTGCTCCACTGTCATTTATGAATACCCAAATGTTCCAGTGGGAGAATTTTATAAGCTAATTGGAACCAAAAGGCAATTATAAGCAGTAGAACTGCAATCAGTGCCAAAAATATATGCATTTTTATTCACAATGAAAGTTAAATAACCTAGAAAATAGTTGTGATACTTCACAGTATCATGCATCTACATGATCTTTATTCTAAAAAGTTAAAATGTTTTTACACACATTTTGATTAATTCACAAAGATCTCCACAAAAAGGGTAAATGGAAAGTTAAGTTTTGTTTAGAACTGTGATTTTAAATAAAGGTAGTTGTAAAATTAAAATTAGTTGCTTCCAGAACTCTGTTCTCAAGATGTACTTTAGTTCTGTATGTTAGACCATCCTACCTTTGCTTGAGGGTAGCCATTTTACTTTTTTATCTCTTCTAAGAAATCACATTTTTAAAGGCAGTTTAATTATTTTTTTGTTAGAAACATCAGGAAACAAGAGGCACCATTTTAGGGGTGTTTTTTACTCTACAGTTTTTGAAAGTTTTTATCTCAGAGGAAAAACCATACAAAAAGATTTTTTTTTTTTTTTTTTTTTGCTTTTTGGAGACAGGGTCTCGCTTTGTAGTTCAGGCTGGCCCTGAGCTCACTATGGTGCCCAGGCAAGTCACTGCGAACTCAGCAATCTTCCCGTCTCTGCCTCCCGAGTGTTGGGATTACAGGCGTGAGCCACCACGTCAGGCATTGTGGTATGCAGTGTTGATTGTTGGTGGGCGTGTCTCCACACCCAGCATTATATGTGGTTACTGGGGATCGAACTCAGGTCCTTGCACTTGCGAGGCAGGGGCGGAACCACTGAGCTAACCCTCCGGCCCCAAAAAGAATTTTTTAAAAAAAGTTGAAGGGTTAGAGATAATTTAGGAAAATCTTAGAGCTCAGGAGACATTCCTAGTCACTTTCGTCCATAAACAGGGAACCTGGGGAGGAGGATCTTTCTTTGCTTGGCCATGAGCTGCAAAGTGTTGGACTCTGGGTACCATCACCACTAGGCCGCCACGATACAAAGCCCATGAATGTGCTACAGTCAGTTGGCTCTTAATTGATGGTGTTGCAAATTTTTTTTTTAACACAGCCATATTTTTCTCATTTTAAGCTAAAGAAAGGAAAAGAAAATAATTTCATTGACCAGGGGAATCTTTGATCTTTCTCATAGGAGATGTGTTTTCTCAAACCTCCACCCATTGTTGCATACATTACCTTCTGCCTGGATTTTCTTTTCCGGCCCTTATCCTCTTGGCTAAAACCTTCCATACCATCCATGCTCAATATTGAGATGACCATCTCTGAGATCTTCTCTGAATAATGAAGACTGTTTTCCTGGCACCAGCATACTGGATCCTAAGGGTGTAACTTATTTCTCCTCCTGCTTGGTGAGGACACTCCAGACATAGAAGAACCGGGAGTTTCATCTCTTTGTCTCAGGGAAGGACAAAATTGGAATTCAGTTTAGAATGAATAGCTATTCAGAGATACTATTTCCATAATATGCTCTTTATAAGTTTTCTACTTCATTATTTATAAACTCAAATCGCTCTCCATGGTGTTTGGAAGACCGTTAAATTTTTCACTCATCTTGTCTGGTTTAACTTCATGTTTGTTTTCTCACAGTAGTCTTAAAGCTATTTGATATTGTGTCCTCACATTCCTGATCTATGAAATGGGAATTTTAATTTGTAAATGAATCACATTAAGTGTTGGGAGACTCATAAGGAGTGTACCTGAAAGAAAATCTTCTTAAAGTGTTGAAAGTATATTTCTGAATAATCATTAAAAATTTGAAATTGTTCCCAGAAATGGGGAAATGATTATCTGGTTATTTTGTTGTGTAAATTTCATCTTCCTATTCTTTTTTTTTTTTTTTGAGACAGGGTCTCACTTTGTAGTTCAGGCTAGCTCTGAGCTCACTATGTAGCCCGGGCAAGTCTTGAACTCAGCAATCCTCCTGCCTCTGCCTCCCGAGTGCTGGGATTACAGGCGTGAGCCACCACACCCAGCTCATCTTCCTATTCTTAATGTGAAGAGCCCAACTGACATATGTGAGCTCTTAGAAGACCACAGTGCCCTCCTTATTTCTCTTCAAATTGTTGAAATTTCTTTAATTAGAGATTAAACTTTTTACTTGATAGCTATACAGGACTCTGAAAATGATGAATTTGAAGGAAATAAT